>JANRGW010024380.1:0-46519 GCA_024733675.1 Psilopsiagon aymara
TTTTCTTGTTTTGTTTTGGGGTGGGTGCTGGGGGTGGGGATTTTGGTTTGGTTGGGTTGTTTTTTTTGTTGGGTTTTTTTTTTTTGTTTGTTTTTGTTTTGTTTTTGGGTTTTTTTTAATATATTTCAGCTCCTCTTGATTGATATTTAACTCTCACAATGCAAAAAGGTCATACCAACAATGAGACATCTGCCTTTTTGTTTCCAAGATTCTACATTTCCCCTAGTGGTTCAGTTATTTTCTAGGGGGATTATTTCTATAGAACATATAATTAAACTCAAGGGGTCTTAAGAATCCATAATGCTTATATTTGTACTTATATCTGATCCACTTAAATACTCTATAAATAAACCTTTATACTCACAATTTTTCAGTGAGACCAGAATTTTTTGTGCAAACAGGGTGGAGCTGAGTCCAATTAGCAATAAAGCTTTTTGAATGCTGATCGTGGTCCACCCATACTCCAATATTGCTATATACAAACAGGTTACTTTGTAGCTAGTTGTCATGATACTTTGCATGAGGTAGCTAGATCTACCAACAAAAGACCATACAAATGTAATTTTAGATGCTAAAGGCTAGAGACACCTTCTTCCTGGGAAGGAAGTGTTGCTCAGCTGTTTTCTATTCAGCCAGTAATTTAGAGTCCTGGCCTGGGGAAGGAGGCAAATGTGCCTGACCACAGAGATAGGTTCTTATCAGTGATGATACTGGTTATGGAGCAATTCCCTTGACATGCTGATCCTGTTCCAAGTTGAATTCCTCCTGCCTTTTCATACTTCACAAAGAAGGCCAGGATGCCTTATGTCACAATGCACAATAGTGATGCAAAGGTGTCCGTAATGCACACAGAACAGAAAGGAGGACTGCTGTACTAGCTCAAGTTAGTAAGTCTAATCTTCGTGAAGGTAAATGGAGTACACATTCAAAAGCCATGCATTTATGACTTAAAAGTACTTCTGTAATTATTTTCTCATCTGAAAAAAAAAAAATCTCCTTTCCTCCAAAAGTACTAAAAATACCCACACTATTTTAAAATAAAGATGTTCCAAAATTGAAATATTTTCCAATTACTGTTCTAGTGCTTCATGGGAATTGTCATTCAGATCTCTTTCACTCTGCGATAGGATGAGACTTTCCGTCATTATTATATCATAGTTATTGCCTGCTACTGCTACAAATCTCTTCTCCTATCTGATGGCAACAGTAGTAGAAATATAGCACACAGAAATATTAAAAGAATGGTCTTTACTTACATGATTCTGTCCGTATTTTGATTAGTATTATGCACAGTAATACTTCAACATCTTATGAGAAATTCTTAAGTTGATGGGAAATTTTCCCCAAAATGCTACAATTTTTATTATAACATCTAATATTAAAAATAATAATGTATAGACACTTAATTTTTTCAACTGAAGTATCTATGAAAAGTGGTCTTTCTAGAGCTTAAATATTAACAAATTATTAAATGTAAACATGTGTAATGACCACTAAAACAGTGTCCTCCAAAACCTGCGATTATTAACTGTCATATTTGCAATCGTAATTGTTAGCTCAATGACCATAAGGTGGCCTATAGGGATGCTGGGGAGGGACTCTTCATTAGGGACTGTAGTGATAGGACAAGGAGTAATGGGTTTAAACTTAAACAGGGGAAGTTTAGATTGGATATGAGGAAGAAATTCTTTAATGTAAGGCTGATGAGGCACTGGAATGGGTGGCCCAGGGAAGTTGTGAATGCTCCATCCCTGGTGGTGTTCAAGGCCAGGTTGGACATAGCCTTAGGTGATACGGTATAGTGGCACGTGTCCTGCCCATGGCAGGGGTGTTGAAACTAGATGATCTTAAGGTCCTTTTCAACCCTAACTATTCTATGATTCTATGATTCTAATATAAATACCCCAGAAAAGAGTACACAAATCAAAAATTAAAAAATGTATTTAGAACAATCAAACCAGAAACTGGAAAAGATCGTTATTTTCTGTTTCTTTCTTGGGATTTCCTACAATAAATTTCTTTCCTAAAACTGAGAAATGTGTTTTGAGAAAAAGGAAATACATTCTATGAAATGTAGACAAAGGCCAATATGTGCATGTCTGTGTGTTTGCTATGTGTGTGCACTAAATGAAGAACAATAGCAGGTTAGAGATTATCCTGAAACCAGATTAGAACGTTTTGTTTGTAGCAAATTAAATTAAGCTAATGAATATGCAAATCGGACTATTATTATGTAAATTGAAGCTTCAATATTTTGCTTGGTGGATAACGGTTTCAATACTTTCAGTTAAGAATTACAGTGGTCTAAGTATCATATATTTTAAGAGAGAGTTGCTTGATAGTATACAAAATCTTGGGGAAATATTATTTCTGTATCACATTCTATCCTACAAACAGCTTACTCACAGATCCAATCACAAACCAAATGCTGTTACAAGAAATGAGTGGAAAAGCTGTACAAGACACTTACATTTCCTTTAGCCCCACTCATCATGGAAAATGTCTCATGAAATAAATCTGTGCAAGAGACAAACTTTGTCACTTTCTTTCCAGTAAATCCTCCCTCAGTCAAACCCTTTTCCTCTTTCTTTTTCTCCCTCTCACACATAGAAACAAATACACATAGCCTCTTTTTCACATTTCTCCTTGAATGAAGAAGAGAAATGTTAATAATGGAGCAGATGTTTTAACAGGTTTTCTTTATTCTATTGAAATACAGTTTACCTAATCAAACTGTCTCTTCAAACATTTTCATAACAAAATTAGCAAATCTTCATAATCCCACTGAGAGCAGTTCATCTAAGTATTGTCATTTAATTTTTCATATGGAAGAATTTAGCATTGCCAGATTGTGCTAGGGTAATGAAGGACATTCTTCAGTCATTACAAGAGTAGCTATAAACAACACTTGTGTAAAGTTGCAATATCAGTCTTACTCATCTTGAGAATTTCACAGTTGCAGCTTGTATGTGACAGGCCTTCCCTGTTAAATTGTTACAAAGGTGGAGCTGACCTTTCTGCTTTTCTGTGATGTTCCAGACAAATCCTATTAGCAAATTTCATGTTGCTAATCACTTGGAGAGATCAACAGATCAATGCCTACTAGCCTTTTAATGACAGTTACAGTGGTAATTAATATCATGGTATAGGAACACAAAGGGAAGGTTGTTGTCTTGTACCCAAAAGGAATGCTTAGAAGAGTCCTTACTGGTAATCAGATGTTACATGCACAAACTTTCAGATTATACAGGAACAAGCCAAATTCTACATAACTTCCAAATTCCCTTCTTTTAACTCACTTTTGTCTAGGAATGCTAAGAAATGCTTCTTTCTCCTTTTTCATAATGGATAGTGTGAACAAAAGTACTGAAACATCCATAAAATATGAGAGTCTTAAGACATAAAATAGAAAATTTCTCAGACTAAAAAGTGCCTCTAGGATTTTTCTGTAATTTGTACAGTAGTTTTCTGATGAAAGATTAAAAAAAAGAAACAAACCAACAAACTAACCAACTAACCAAACTAAAAAAAACTAACACAAAAGAAGCAAAAGGAGAAAGAAAACCCTCCATATTTCACTCTGCATATTAAAAACCAGTAGAATGTCTTGATATGTTGCCACATATAGCACAAAATTATCCTGCACACAGCTGATAGGCTCACTCTCAACAAACTGATGGTGTAGTTAGCAGCAGCTGGCAACATAGCATGCTAGGGAAAAAATAAGGAGGGCTGCAGAAACAAAGTTAGTCATACTTCTCTTTCTCTTGTCTGATATACACTACATGGAATCTGCCTGGATTCTGCACCTTGGAATGGTGTGTGGAAATTGCAAAAGTTCTGGCTCTAAGCCTACACTTTGTGCTGCCTGCCCTTACAGCAATAGTGGCAAGCATATGGCTCAGGAAAGAACAGATATTCTTAAGAATAGAAACATGGACTGTATAACTCTTCCTATTTTTAATTAACATCCAAAATATTATGTAAGATTCTATGCTCCTTTGCATACTACTTGATCTTATATCAGGTGTGCAACAGGAAACTTGTAATGGCTCCTTATCATTTCCTTCACAATTTGTCCTGGAAGACAGGAAAACTAACATACTATTCATCACAGAGGAGGATATGTAAGCTGTCAGTAGATGGCTTGGTTTAAAGGTGCTCTCAGCAGTGGTACTAGAATGTCTTATGTAGTTTTGTATCGTCCAGACTACTAAGGTTTATTTTTAAAAGGAAAAACCATGACATTTCAGCCAAGATGCCAGTTAAGAGTGTGAATTTGCTGTGTAAGGTCCTACTTATCAAACTGGCTGAGGGCACTTATTGTAGAAGTTGAGGTCACCAAGAACATTGTGAGCTTTGGATGAAGGACAAATATGGTTGTTGAAGGTGAATTTGTATTTGCATACCTAAGCATCAAGACAAAAAAAAGTATTCAGAAGGGGTTTGAAATTTTTTGTTGATAAATCACTCTTTCAATTAGCTAGTCTGAATAATACAAGTGTTGGTTGGTCACTGCACTCCTCTGAGACGTGAGGTAGAGATTTTGTTATGAAGTGGGTTAAGTTTGCTACCAGTAGCTTTAAAAAGAAAGAATAATGTGCTTTCCAGCAGCAATTAGCCCTGATTCATAGGAAATTTGCCCACATAGTATTAAAATAAAGGTTCCGAAATTGTTTCTTGAAAGGATAGTGAACATTAAGATCTGGAGATTCTCTGTTGCCGCTAGTGCTTTTAACTAGCACTATCAGATGAGGCCTGATGGTCAGGTGAGTTTTCAGGGAGAAATGCAGAATGGACCAGAGCAATCAGAGAGGTAAGAGAATAATCAGTATATGATTGAGATTAATGTAAGAAAGATTATCAGCAGTTTCTGAATCTCAGGAAAAGTGTTGATCTACGCAGCAGTGATTGGATTTTATTCAAGAAGCTAAAAGGCAAACAGAAAAACACGATGACAACTTAGAGATGATGTGAAAGGAATCATAAACAAACTAAAAGAAGCATAACTCTAGAAGGGCAAAATACGGACCATAAAATATTAGCCAAAAAGGCAATTTTAATTTTAATATACAAAACAAAAAAAATAGAAATGGCAGGAAAAAAAATGCAAGTTAGTCTTTCACTTCTATGTAGAAGTGGAAAGCAATGTGCCCCAGCAAATGTATGTGATATATAAATAATGAGGAAATCAAGAGATAATGTCAGACTTCAGCATTATATATTCAGCCAAAAATTCTCATTTAAGTTTAAAACATCTAATAGAGGGAGATCTGGTTTCAGTTCTCCACGTACACTTCTTGTATATCTTCTCAGGTCACTAGAATTAAGATTTTCAAAGGTGCCTTAAGACCCTAAGCACCATTACCCTGTAATGAAATGTGAATCTCTGTTACCTACTTTCTTTCCGCAAATGAAGTTTTCCAAGTGTTCTGGGAAACTTTGTTTTCATTCTGTCTTCTTCTTATTATTTTTCCATGTGGTGACACCATCTGAATACACAGAGGTATTTTTAAAAGAAAGAGTATGTTAACAGAGGTATCCTATTTTAGAGTAATCACAAGCAGTGAAAAATATGGACAGCTGGATGGAGGTGACAAACAAGTAATTTTCTCTGATTGATAAATGACACATATCAGACTAAGAAATAACTAGAAGTAAACATCTGTGGAAGAGAAATTTTCTTTTCTCATTGAAATGTTTTCTATCATTATTGAAAAAATGAGAAAACTATAATCTGCAGTAGAGGAAATCTCTCCTGTATTATAGAAAGAAAATTGTCTTTATGAACAGAGCTGGAAGGGGACTATGGGCAGAATGACAGCATCTGCATACAATTTCAGGATTCCAAGAATAGTTGGTACAATGCATTTAGTTCTGAAAATACTTTAGAAAATTATATTTGATTTTATCAGACATCAAAATTTCTGTCCCTGTAAAAACTCAGAAATGTCTCAGGCTCCATAAAGTTGTAAGTCCCACCTACCAACACCCTTGGGGATGTAGTAGATGGTGGGGTTTTTAATGAAGTTACCACACAACTATGGGTTCTAGTTGCACACAGACATTGTGCTGTCTTTTAAATTATCATATCTCTCTTTAGAAACAATACTTATGCTAGGGTGACTAGCTGAAATTTTGTGCCTCCTTGTTCTGTAGAGATATAAAATTGTTTCTGTCTCCTCTGCACTCATTTGAGTATCCAAATCATTTTTTAGGCTATAGGGCAGACATAACTATGTATACATACATGCGTTTTCAACCTCCCCACACTGCTAAGTTCACTGTGCAGCAGACTTGAGCTTCACAGAGACAAAGAGGAAAAGCAAGTGAGTATCCTGAGTAGTATAGCATTTAGCCTACTGAGTATCCTAAGTAGTATAGCATTTAGCCTACTGTCTGGGTTGTTTCTGCATCCTGATCTATGTTCCTTGTCCCTTAACCACCTTTGTCTATTTATTAACTGTTGTGAATTTTCCACACAATGCAGCAAGGAAAATTGTAATAACTTTAAATAGGCTGCTCTACTATAAGCATACTAATTGATTAACTAAGTACAATATTACAGCAGCTGCCTTTATTCTATCTCACAAGCTCTGGCTTTAGAATTTCAAGAAATCATGTCTGCAAACATCAAGCATTAATTACCACTAACGAGAAACATTTTCATATTGAATTGGTATAAACAAAAATTATGCATATACATCTCTAACTGTTAGGTATGGTGAGTTCTTTTTCTAAGGTCTACCCTGCAGGTTACTGAGGTATCCAGGGTAGCTCTGAGAAACACTTACTTAAGAGTTGCAATAACAAACAAGAAGAGAAAGCACCAAATTAGAAGTAACATTCTTCAGTTTGACTGCTGTTGTCACTCAAACCATGACTGAGTCGTGATGAAGCAAAAATCCTTTTAAAGCTGCTGTTTCTGCCACCCAGATAATGTAAAAAAGAAAACTTTTCAAAAGGACTGCTACTGTGACATATAATCATCAGCTACAACTGAGCCTAAATGGCTGGAAATATAAGACCATGGATGGTCAGGAAGAAATGTTAAGAGATATTTCAGGTGGTGTACTTTGTAATTTATGAAGCACCTTAAAATCAATATGAGACTTCAAAGGTGCCTGCGACAAAACTACAGGTCATGCAAGTAGAATATGAAAAAATTCAACTTCATCTGCCAGAAAAATATAGACAACATTCATTGGAAGACATTGCAAATGTTAACATACTGTAGCCAACCAGAGGTGAGAATCATTTAACTTCATTATGATATGGGGCATCCAAAATTGCATATAATAGATGTCAATACCTGGGATAAGAGGATGCAGTGTGAGGATCAAAAGGAAGTGTAAAACAGACTTGACTGCCATGTAGGAAATTGTGGCACAGTGATGAAAAATCCACTTCAAGGATTGAATGTAATTATTAAAAATATATAAGACTTACAAAAGCTCATTGAGATGTGCCAAAGCTTGAACTGTATTAGATGGATGTCGCTTACTTCAGATACAGGCAAATGAGACAAACCAGACTATGAGAGTACCAGCCATCCCTGCTGCGAATAAAGTTATGGAAAATCCCAGTGCAAATACTGCCAAAAGAAACAATAAAAACTGTGTTTCAGTTACACATTTGGAAAAACACCATTAGATTCCTAAAATCAAAATTACTTCTTTTTTTTTTTTTTTCTTGAAGTAATGGAGTCTTGCATATGAGGGGATAACACTGGGGAAAAAAAAATAAAAAAATCTGATCTTCACCATGAGAACACTGGGATTACAGCACAAACACAAATATGCTGGAATCCCAACTACTTCTCATGAGCCAGTGTTTTGTCTGTCAATGTTTTCTGTTTCACAATCACTATTTTCATAAGGTACAAATAGGAATATTGGGGCAGATATATGTAAGATATAGCTTATCTTCTTAGACAACAGGCAACTCATCACAGACCCATACAATAATTTTTATAATTTAGGGTGGGAGGCATATGTCTGATCTTTAAATGTCATCTAGTCCAACCTCTAATTTTAATTTTCTAGATTTCTTCTAAATACCTAGGAGTACTCCTAAAAAGTGGTTTACCTCTTCATCATGTAAAGGCCTGATAATACGTTCATTATCAAAACTGTAGCCATGCCTTCCTCTGCGCTGGCTGTAAAGGGGGTTAACAATTTCAGATGCACACGTCAGAAGCTAGGTGAGGTGAATCCTCTCTACGGTGATGTCTGCACTGATAGCTATGATGCATAGTGTTAAGATGATCAGCCTAGCTCTTGAAAACTCTATCATCAGAATTGCAGAAAAGTGTGGAACAAAGTATTTCATCAAAATGTGAATAAAGAAGCTTGAGTGCTGCCAGCTGCTACTGACACACAAAAGAAATTGCAGATCCCTGGCAGTAGCTAAGAAGAGTGTCTAAAGAGTTGGAAGAATTTCAGTGAGGGGAGAGGAGAAAAAAGAGGTACAATGCTGCTTGTTGCCAAACATCTTCCTATTGATCTGACTGCAGCAGAAGCAGTGCATTAACTTACCTCTGCCCAGACTAGCATACCCTGCTTCATCTTGTGAGTCACAGCAGTTTTAACTTGTGTGAAAGGGCTACCATGGCACATAGTGATTTAATCTTTTCATACTGAGCTCTCCCAGTAATAAGCCACCTCAGATCACTGTGGTAAATGTGTTTCAGATGAATCATTCTGAGGGAACAAATGTAGCCCATTTAAGTCTCACTGATGCTGAATACATGTCCTGAGTATACGTTTCAAAGTCCTTCAAATAGAAAATTTTATCACTGCCTACACCAAGCCAGACCTGTTGTTACTATTTGCATTTTCTATAGCCAGGTAAAAACACATCATTGTCTGAAGTAGTCTCCAATAACACATAGACAATGCTCTACATATAAAGTAATATTCTCTAAGATTTCAAGACATGTCCCAGATTTAAAGAGCTGCCACCTCATCATTTAAAGTTAAAATTTTGAAGTGTTTTATAAGTATTAATTATTTAATCCTCACAACACCTTTGTGTCCAATTAAATAAGCATTATCGAAGCAATTTCCATCGATGTCACACAATTTTAGAGTTGTGATGAATAGCTGCTCAAGGGTCCAGGCATTAGAAGCCCCAGCTGAAAAGAACTGCAAGTATATTTGTGTACAAAGCCCAGAAGTACAGAAATTGACCCAGAAGGCAGCTTAATTGTTTTCTATTAACATTAAAACCAAATGGCTTTATACACATTTCTTCCCTGAAAGTGAGCAAGCCACATTTGTAGAGAAAGGTCTTTTCATCCAAAGGCATTTTTCAGTTTAGAGGGAAAGATGGAAATGGAACAAGAAAGCAACTACAGAAAGATCTGCAGCTCATCTTTGAACAGAAGGGGATCTGAGACACAAAAGAGTCACATGGACTGAAAATAAGGACCTCAAATCCCCAGCTCTTTGTGACTCTGCTTTCAATTAACATGCAAGTAAGTTTTAAAGCAGAGTATATGGTATGGATGGTGTGTATAACTAAATCAGCCATCTATGTGTAAGGAAAGGTGTACACATGAGAGGAAAGGTATACGCATCACCTACTAAGAAGAACTTTTGCCTACTTAGCATGCTCTATACTTACACATGTGTGTTCTGTATTTATACCTGTTTAACTTATTCCCAAGAGAAAAGGATAAAAATAGATTAAAACAAGGTTTATTCCTCCATTAGAAAAAATTAAACTAAAATTTTCAAATATAAATTTTGTTGTGGTCTTCACTGCTGCTACAGTCCAAAAAGGAATTTGATGCTTTCAATTAAAGACAGTAAAGAGGTTTTGCCCCTTGAGAGGTCACAGGGAATACTTCACAGCTAAAAGACAAGGTGAGGATATAGACAGCTTATAAATTACTAGCTCAATTACCATAATGCAGTATTATTTTTCCATAGCTTCAGTCCTAATGAGCTAATCAAAGAAGATATCACACATTATCTTCTTTCTTAGACAAGTTGTAAATATAATAAAAGTAACGAGCCTCTGCAGCTGAATCACAAAATCCAAACTACTGAAGCTAACTTTGCACATGTCACTTCTACATTCTCTCTAACCAAGATAACACTCTTGTGTTTTTTGAGCTTTCATTTAGAAATATGTCAGCAGCAAGAAGTGACAATTCTAATCCTAAAAATATAACTTAATTTTTTTTGTTAGGAGCCACAAAATCAGGAAAAGGCAGTCAATTTGAGTGTAGGAAAATATAGTATGTGCTTATCAGTTGCAGTATTCATTGCTATTATTCATTAATCATGAGAAAATTGTAGGTTTATTTTGTAAGGAATCTATCAGCTTCCATGAGATGCTATTATCACTCGTGTTCGCTTAACTGAAACCTTCTTGGAACCACCAGCCATACAATGTGCCTGCAATAGAGTGTAATGACAAATGACAACAATCGTACAGTTATTCAGTATCAACAACTAATAATTAAAGAGTGAATGAGCCTGACAGAATACCTTTAAGTTGTTGCCAAATTCCATATGGATAAACTGAATGTTTAAAACACATCTAATAATTTCATCAGTCTTTATTGTAACTGTGTGTTCCAGTGTTCGAGGATTCCAGGTTGAGAGAGAGAGGAGAGACACAATGGATAAACAAAAAAATTATTTTATTACTATAGGAAAAGATAGGGAGGAAGAGCTGGCAAAGAGTAAAAGAAACTTTGACAGATATTTTTGGTGAGTGTTTATTTTATCAACCCCAAAGACCATATGATGATGATCAGGAAGACAGCTCAAAGAGACATCATCACAGTTGAGGAGGCAGGCTCAATTTTAGCGGGTGTCCCCAAGGAGGCAACGTTAACCTGGGTGATATGAGGTTCTGCCTCCCTGCATCTCCTGAGGCTTGGGCTTTCATGCTAGCGAAAATGCACACTCATTCCGACATAGAGGGGCCAGCCTACATCGAAAGGAGTGGCCAGTTATGGCTATTTGCCACGACTGCAGTTATTACAAAAGGGTCTCTGTTCAGGGATTTCCAAAGCGGACTTTGGGACTTTTAGAGGATTTGGGGGAGGAGCCAACACGGACCATTACCTCATGTGTCTGGCAACTGGTATAGGACTCCCTTTTGCTAACAGTGGTGTTAATTACTAATTTTTAAGGTTATGTTCCCATAAAACATGACAAATATTACTGTTCTATTTTTTGCGTTTCACCAAGGACCGTTATCTATTGTCACTGACACACCATGGCTGAATGAAAAGTTCACATGCTCTAAAAGTAATGAATATGTGTCAAATGTTTGAACAGAAATAATTAACTTCAGCTCAAATATTTATTGTTTTGCAAATAATCAGAAACTGGGGAAAATTATGGTGGTTGCAAGACAAAGTCTATTGTCTTCACAAAAGAAATTGCCTTATACAGCAACTTTGAGTAGTAAACTCTTTGAGTACAATTAACACTGTTTCCTTCCCCCTACTCTAGAAATATTTACAAAATACCTTGCATTTTAAATAGAAAAAGAGTTGTTTAGTTTTCACAAGCTCACATAACATACACTGTTGTTACTGACATATAAACAATATAATTAGTGTTCAAGGTCAGGATGGGGCTCTGAGAAACCTGATCTAGTGAAAGTTGTCTCTGCCCATGGCAAGTTTTCAGACTAGATGATCTTTAAAGGTCCCTTCTGACCTAAATCTGTTGTATGATTTTATTAGTTATGCTCTTGATTCCTCTGTATAAAATAGGTTTATTCCCTGTGGCTTAAAAGAAGTGAACAATGCAGCTTGTGAGCGGAAGACATAATTTAAAAAAAAAAAATATGTATTTTTAAAAACTGTGTGAACTAATCTGTATTTATCAGTATTTCTGGATTATGCTTTGGGAAGTCAGAGTAAACAGGAGCAGCAATGTATGTAAGTGACAGACTGCAGTTATTAGCTATAATAGTAAACCCAGTAAGGAACACAAATGCGCACACAAAGGTGAAAACATCTAAAATAATGTTATGATTTGGTCTGGTAGTATGATTATAAGAGTATTGTATCAGCTTGAATTACTGGGCTTCAATTACTTCACTAGATCAAATTTTAAAACTTAAGACATGACAGCTGAACCAAAGAGAAACATTAAGGATTAGTTAGTTGTGTATGTTGAAGAACAAACTGAAATTCTTCACAGGGTGGAGAACAAACTGCCAGTTGTCCGTGGAAGAAAAAGTGTTTCAGGAATGAAGAGGATTCTTTATTACCAGATTGTTGGAAAACTAAATGTCTCTGATTCAGAACCAGTTTCAGAAATCCAGGCTGCGGGGCAGGATGAACAGGGAGGATTTTGGACTTCATGAAAAGCCAAAGTCTTTATGAAAAGCGCTCCTAGAAAGATTCTGAACTATTCTTTACAATTGTGAAGAAAACAGTTCCAATGAAATTAGAAGACCATCCTCTTTACTGCATGGCCCATGACTTCACAAATCAGAAAAAAGACTGAGGTTGTCTTCAATTTTAATATATAAAAAAGGATGGACATTTTTGAAAGTTTCTTTTATAAAGTCTTAAACATACTGAGATTTACATTTTGCTAAATAGGTTCTGGATTTTTTTTTTTTTTTTTAGTAGTAAAACATGTCATAATGCAGTGGTCTTGGAAGTTTTAATCAGATAACAGTCTTCAAAGTTTTGAAGAACAAATCAATCAATCCCCTTCAAAGCTTTAATCAGAAAAAACTCTGCTGTTTCCCAGTGCTTCAAGTTGAAATGAGCAAGTATTATGGTCGTAAATCCAAGGAAGAGTCCCATGGATCCCAAGATTAGTTGTCTAATCCATATGACCTAAGAAAATCTAAGAATGGAGATGGTTACCCTCAGTCAAGTAAGGAAAAGGTAAACCAGGTCAGAAAGTGAAGAGTGCTGGGGGATGTGAACAATACACGCCTTGTAGGCAACAAAAGAACCAAAAGGAGACCAACCCTGATGTTAGGAGAGACAAATTCATTTGGAATTTAATCTGAGGAAGGATAAAAAGGGCAAAAAGAAGGGATTGTTCAGTTATATTAGCAGCAAAAGCAAGATGATGGGAAATGTGGGTCCATTGCTGCATGGGGCAAGGGACCTGGTGAAAAAAACCCATAAAAAAGGCTGAGATACTCAATGAATTTTCCACCTTGGTCTTACTGATATGACTTGCTTTCAATAAGGGCCCCGAGACCAAGGGAAATTCTGGAGCAAGGAAAATTTCTCAGTAGAGAAGGATCAGATTAGGGAACATGTAAACGAACATAGGACCTGATGGAATGCACCCACAAGTGCTGAGTGAGCTGACCAATATCACTATGAGGACTCTGTCTATTACTTTTGAAAGTTTGCGGTGATCAAAGGAGGTTGTTGAGTACTGAAAGAAAGCAAATATCACTTCTACCTATGAGAAAGACAAGGAGCCAGGGAACTAACTACACGTTGGTCTGCCTAAACTAGAACTCTGGGAAAACGATGGACAGAATCTTCTTGGAAATTATTTCCAAGCACATTAAGGATAAAAGAAGGTGCAATCCTAGAGGGCAGTACAGAGGGCAGTACTATTTAATATTTTCATTAATGACCTAGATAACAAGACAGACTGCACTCTTAACAAATTTGCAGATAATACAAATCTGGGAGGAGTAGTTGATAACGAAAATTGCTTTTGCTGTTATTCAGAAAGACCTAGACAGACTGCAGAAATGGGTTGACTAGGTTCTCAGGAAGTTTCACAAAGGGAATTGCAATAGTCATAGGAAGCAGAGAAGCTGGGAGTGGAGATGAGTCCAGGAAGAAGAGAAGGGTGGGGGAAAGCTGGTTTTAGATTTGTCCTTATGTTTCATTATCCTACTCTCATTTGACTGCTAATGAATTAAATTCACTCCCAAATCCATTTTGCCTGTCATTGTAGTTGCTGCATGACAGCTCTGTCCTTATCTTGACCCATGATTTTTTCATCTTAGAATCATAGAATCATAGAATAGTTAGGGCTGGAAAAGACCTGAAGATCATCTAGTTCCAACCCCCCTGCCATGGGCAGGGACACCTCACACTTTACCATATCACCCAAGGCTATGTCCAACCTGGCCTTAAACACCACCAGGGATGGAGCATTCACAACTTCCCTGGGCCATCCATTCGAATGCCTCACCATCCTTACAGTAAAGAATTTCTTCCTCATATCCAATCTAAACTTCCCATGTTTAAGTTTAACCCCATTACCCCTTGTCCTATCACTAGAGTCCCTAATGAAGAGTCCCTCCCCAGCATCCCTATAGGCCCCCTTCAGATACTGGAAGGCTGCTATGAGGTGAGGTCTCCATGCAGCCTTCTCTTCTCCAGGCTCAACAAACCCAACTTTCTCAGCCTATCTTCATATGGGAGGTGCTGCAGTCCCTTGATCATCCTCGTGGCCCTCCTTTGGACTTTTTACAATAGTTTCATGTCCTTTTTACTTTGAGGACACCAGAACTGCACACAATACTCCAAGTGAGGTTTCAGGAGATCAGAGTAGAGGGGCAGGATTACCTCCCTCAACCTGCTGGTCGCGATCCTTTTGATGTTGCCCAGGATACGGTTGGCTTTCTGGGATGAAAGAACACACTGCCAGCTCATGTTAATTTTTCCAAAACCAACACCCCGAAGTCCTTCTCCACAGGGCTGCTCTCAGTCTCTTCTCTGCACAACCTGTAGCTGTGCCTGGGATTGCTCTGACCCAGGTGTAGGACCTTGCATTTGGCATGGTTAAACTTGATCAGGTTGACATCAGCCCACCTCATAAGTGTGTCAAGGTCCCTCTGGATGGCATTCCTTCCCTCCAGTGTATCAACTGAACCACCCAGTTTGGTGTCATAGGCAAACTTGCTGAGGGAGCACTCAATCCCACTGTTCATGTCACCAACAAAGATGTTAAGCAAGACCGGTCCCAACACGGATCCCTGAGGGACAACACTTGTTACTGGCCTCCAGCTGGACATTGAGCCATTGAGCACAACTCTTTGCATGTGGCCATCCATCCAGTTCTTTATACACTGAGTGGTCCACCTATCAAATTGATGTCTCTCCAATTTAGAGACAAGGGAATTCATGTCCTGTTGAGATGGGGGGGTTGATTGAGTAACTTGGTGTGCACCTGCCAGCCAGCTCTTGTCAGCCCACTGCAATAGGAAGTAAACGAGATGGAGCTACACTCCTATCACTGGTATCCAGTGGAAGAACAAGAGACAATGAGCACAAACTGAAATACTGTTAAAACATAACAAAAAAGCCTGTTTATTGTGAGGGTGTCGGAACACTGAAGCATTGCAAAGACAGGTTGCAAGGTCTCCTTCCCTGAAGATTCAAAACCCTATTGGACTTGACCTGAAGCATCCTTCTTCAGTTAATCCTGTTTTGTAGAAGGGTTTAGATGGATTAGATGGTCTCTAGAAGTTCCTTCCAGCCTTAAGTATGCTGTGATACTGAGAAATGATAAGTTTTTTGAAGTAAGGTTTAAGTAGTACTTGTGTTGTACAGGAATTACATTGGCTCCTTGCAGAAAGGTGAATTTCACTCCTCAGGGTTCAGTTATGCTCATGAGCCTGCAGGTTGAGAATGCGATTTTAATACCTTTAAATAGAACTTAGGGGTAGAAAAGTTCGGAAAAGTAAGTGACCATTCTTCTGTAACTGAGAATGGTCTATTGCAAATAGTTATATAGCAACACACCCATGTATATGGACCTCATTGCAATGCAGAAAACACAGCTAAAATCTTGCAGAAAAGTGTCTTATGCTTTTAATATTCAGCAGTTTCTATTAAGTTCAAGATCATATCTTGGACTGATTTATTTACTTTTAAATAGAAAATATTTTCTTAGCCCTGAAAACATTGCTTAAAAGAACAAAATATTTCTGCAGGCAAATATGATGAAAATTAAATTCTGGTTTGTGTATACAGAGGCAGGAAATACTAATGACTCAAAATAACCAAAGCATATGGTAATGACAGACATGATGAGCAAATTGTAAAATAATAACACTAATGCTGTAGAATAAATGCCCACAACTAGCAGATGTCTCTAGAGTACTCTTAAATGTCTGATCACAATGAATTATGAATATTTCCTGAGTTTGTTCTTTTCCCTGTGGAAGAGTGATCACTGACCTGCCTAGCACATGCTGGATACACTTGCCCAAGGACAATCTAATCACAGCAAATACGGCAGCAGCATGTGTTAAATCCCAACCCTAATCAAGGCTAAAGGGGAAAGGCCACAATTTCTACCATATTTGAAAAATGTAAAGCACTTATCAGCCCTGTGCAGGAGAGGACTCTGATGACTCCGCATTTGAAAGAGAATAATCATGTGGTTTTCAGCTCTCCTGGTTTAGACTGTGATCATTTTTAAATGTGAAAGTAAAAGGCTACAAGCAAATATAAAAGTGCATATTAAAAACAAATCTCATCAAGTAAACTACTCAAGATGTGCTCTGGGGTAAAGACTTGCAGCATATATTCATTTAATGCACAAAATAGCATAACAAATACAGGCATTGCGGATAAAGTTGTGGTTCACTATGATGAGCTGGTTGTTAAAAACAGATAGACTTCTGGGAAAATGAACCCTAAACAGATGCTGAGAAGGCTTTTATCACTAGCCATAATGCCTGAAACTTTCCCTTGTGTGTCCTGTGGAAGACTTTCAGTTTCCTATTTTAAAAAGTAGTTGTAACTACTTCTGATTGCAAGCCCTAAGGAAAGTAGAAAGGGCAGCTTTAAAACAGTCTTTTCCTTTTCAGATTCTTACCTATGTGGGACCACAGTGATCTTTCAGAGTATCAAAAAAGTCACCTGAGGCCAAAGAGCTCTTTTGGAATGTATCTAGAACTGATAATTCAAGTAGGGGGGCAGCTGTCAGCTCCAGCACTAGGAGGCTGCTGCCTGCAGACATTTGCACAGGTAAAAGTTACTCCAAAATCTTTGCAGCCTCTCTGCTGTGCTCCTTTTGCAGCATTTCAGATGACAGGCAACTTCTGACAGTGGCAGCTGGAGGCTCATTCCCTCCCACATGTAAATCTGCTTTAATACAGGGGCAGTTAATAAGCTTATTGATTTCAGGAGGGGGTTTTGATATCAGGAGTACAGTTGAGCAGGATTATGATGGACAAAGTCATGTGTGAAATGCATATATTAATTCCTTTATTAAAAATTCACACAGAAAAAACATCAAAACTATTTTGAAATAAAAATATTCCTCTTATCATTAAGTTAACCTGTACATGCTATTGTCAGGCTGTTTTGCAGTGGGGCCATGCTGTAAGTGGAACAGAGATGGTAAGGCAGAACAGCAGGATATTTTTCCTTCACTGGAGTCTTGAGCATACAGTCATATCAGCCCTCCTCAGAGTACTCAGTTCCCTGAGTTGGATTGCAGAGATAGGGAGCTGGTTGAAGTCCCAATAATTCAGGAAGAAATAGTTAGAGACCTTCTGTTCCACTTAGACTTATACAAGCCTATGGAGCTGTATAGGTTCCACCCAAGAGTACTGAAGGAGTGCTCTCCATCATTCTTCAGTGCTCCTGGTCTAGTGGGAAGGTCCCAGGGGACTGGAGGTTGGCCAACATGACACCTCTACAAAAAGGGTGGTAAGGAAGACCCTGGGAGCTACAGGCCTGTCAGCCTGACCTCAGTGACAGGGAAGGTCATGGAGCAGATGATCCTAAGTGAGAGCTGATGATCTTAAAGGTCTTTTCCAACCTAGTTGATTCTATGATTCTATATAAATGCTATCATGTCCCACTATGCACTTAGATATTACAAGATATGAAAGGGTGAGGAAGAAATGGAAGCAGGGTTGTGTACAGCCAATCTCAAAGTAGATTAGGGTATGACACATAGGCTAGAACATTAAGCACTCCAGAGTCATTCAGCTAAAACAACTTTATTCTGTTCTTATGTCATACATCTGGTGGACAAATGCAGGTCATTTTCATAGCAGTGTAGAATCAAATATACCTTGTCTTCTTTCTCGCTGGCATACTCTTGCTAACATTATCAATAGCTGTTCAAAGATTCCAATACCATGATTGAAGTCCACTAAGATGTTGGAGTATTGTAAATATAGCATATTTGGTGTTACTTTATTAGCATCATGTATTTAGATCATAGGGATTAAAGTAGGTGAAATTTTCTAGGACAACACTAGCTTTCTCCTTGAAGTTCTGAAATAGGAATTATGTCCTTACCAAATAAATTATCAATACATGGCAAGAAACCCAGGGACTCTTTAAACCTGAAGGGAGAGCAAGAAGGAGAGAGCATACATGCAGCCTAGTAACAATGGTGTTAACCAGCATTCCAGTCCTTTTCTAAATATTTGTTTTGTTTGTAGCAGGAAAATATGTTGCTTCCTTTGGGAGGGCGAAGAAATTCTTTAATGCAAAGGTGGTGATGCACTGGAATGAGTTGCCCAGGGAAGTTGTGAACACTCCATCCCTGGCGGTGTTCAAGGCCGGGTTGGACATAGCCTTGGGTGATACGGTTTAGGGGGAGGTGTCCCTGCCAATGGGAGAGGGGTTGGAACTAGATGATCTTAAGGTCCTTTCCAACCCTAACTATTCTATGATTCTATGTAGATGCGCCCATCTGGTATCAAAATCAGAACACAGTAAATTTTGTGAGGGGAGGTGCTTATAGATGTATACATATACTAAAAAAAAAAAAAAAAAAATCATTATTGCTCAAAAAGTGGTTTAGAATATATGTTGACATGGAACAAGAGAGAATAGAAGTGTCAGTCTACTAACTCGTTTAGCCAAAAGCAATAGTAGAAGATATAGAAGGATTTATGTAGTGTTCCACAATTGAAACAGTAATTTATGGAAAGTGATAGATATCAAAGTCTTTCACTCCTTCATGTTGCATAATAGCAGGTTTTATTCTTGCTCTATTAGAGTTGTAATCTTAAAAATAAACTTATGTAAAAATAAAATTTCTATCATTCAAATGTACTTTCATAATATGTACAACTATAGAAATAAGAGCTAAGAGAGGACTGAAGGAAATCAATTAATGACGGATTTCCAGATTTTAAATGCATTTTTATTTTAAATGTAACCTAACTCTTCACAAAATGGGCACCTATGAAAAATACAGTTTTACATTTAAGCATTAATTCTCCAGTTTGATTATGTTTTATATTCTAATAGATAATGCAAAAGTAATATATGAAACAATAGGTAAATTCAAACGGAACTGTTACTACATTTCATTTATAAAATATAAAAATAGAGCATTTCAACATTTACAGGACTCCCTTCTTCCTCTTATTCTCCCTTCCTTCATAGGACATGGTGACAAAGGCAAAATTAATTTTATGAAGTGTTTGGATCTTGAAGAGAATTGCACTGTTCTGCAGAAAAGGACCTGACTCAATTTTTTTTCCTAAACTGTTTTACCCATAATGTTGAATTTACATCATCAGCCACAAATTAGAAACAGTTTCAGATAAAACTTTGTGAAAGGTATAGCAGATATAATCTGTAGATTAAAGCAGATTCCTACTGCCCAGAGACCCATACCAACTGTTTCATAAACACAGTTACTGAATCTCTATAAGCCATTTAAAATGATGCAATGATAAAAAGTAAAATATCATTTTAATAAAGCAATTAAATTGCTATAATCCTCACAAGGACAAAGCTGATGATATGTCCTATACAGGAAAGTATATGCAAATAGACACTTAAAGATAGGTCTGACTATAATGCTAGATATTTTAGGATTTTGTTTGCTCAATTTTACACCTGTTATTTCTTAAATTTGCTTCAGATACTGTCCAGAGAACAGCTGAACTGACTGATATTTGATGGGGAGAAGAAAGAAAAGGAAACAACGGTTGATAACCCTTGCAGGAAGATAGAAAAACAGACTACTTTGAAAAGAATCCCTTGCAAGTTCACTTCCATTTTAATTTCAGAAGCAAAACAAATCATATCATATAATTTGTGAAAGACCTACGTATGAGCTTCTCTGTAAAGACTTCTAAATCTCAGTAGAAAACCTATAATTGTTTTGCCTTCCTGAATTGGACCATCACCCAGTACCTCTTTGTGATACATTGTGTTGTTCCTATAATACAGTCTCTGTCCCTGCCTCTGCTTTCTGCTTTACCATGGCAGAATTCTGCTGATAACCTAAGACAGAGAGATTCACATAAGACATAAAATAGATAAATAAATAAATAAACCTTCCTTTACATTTGAACTGATAATAATTTAATTTTATGGCGTATTACTTGATTACTTACTATATTTACATTACTTATTGCTCACTACAGTTTACAGCTGATATCAAGAAAAGAATTCACACAGCTGGACCCTGTATCATCATCTAGTAAAAAAAACATGTAATCCCAATACTTCTTTAAGTGATTTTACAATTTTAGTATTAGTATTTTCAAGTTCTGCCACTTACATTAAATGAAGGCCGGCACCTGACCTCCTTTGTGCTATTCTGGATCTCTAAAACATACTGACTCTTGCTTCAAAAGCTTTATGCAGGGCACCTGAAAGATGAAAAGTAATTCTATGCATCAAACTCAGTTTTGTAATTCAGCTGATGGAGATGACTGGTGTGGTTCAAGTGTTCATTCAGGCATGCTGTTCTGTTTTCCACAACAGTTAAAGGCAACATGGCAACCAGATCAGAGTTCTTAAGAACATGAGCACTGTAAAGCCTGTCTGGATTTTTCTAGTTTACACACACTTAAAAAAATATCTGTTTATTCCATTAAATTTTCTTTGGCAGAAGCCAGTAATCTGACATAGCCTCTGTCAGATTCATTTATAAAATATAAAAATACTGTGTTTCAGTGTTTTCAGGACTCCTTTCTTCCCCTTATTCTCTCGTCATTCAAACAACATGCTGACAAAGTCAAAATCAGTTTTATGAAGTTCTTAGTTTCTTTCTTGACAGAAACAGAAAAGAAGCTAACACAGGGAAAGCATGGTTCCATACCACTTTATCTTTCTCTGGTGTTATCTATTCACCACATTACAGAATCTACCTATGGAGTAATGCATCTACACCATATAAAGGCTTGTGACCCTACTTATATTTTTCCCCCATGGTATTTCCATGTATAGGTGTCCGATTCACTACTCTACTCCTCTACTACGTCAAAATACTATGAAGAGAAAATACTATGACAAAATGTGTGTTGTTACTGCCTAAGTGGTAGCATTTCAAATAGTTTTTATTTTCCCACTTTTCAGTTAGCAAATATGAAGGATTACAGGCTAAAATATGGATGCATTTATTAGATCCAATATTGAAACACTGTTTTGGAAACAGTTTTTTCCAGAAATAAACGAAAACACACTTTGAACTTCAGAAATTTCCTTTTTGTGTTGCTCAGTCTTCTTTTTCTATCTATTATTTTAAAACTTAAAAGAGTTGGGATACTGCAGGCATACCACTAGACTTGTCTTTGCTACCACTACTCTCACAAGATTCTTCCAAAAATTCTGTCTTTAGTGCCCTTTGAATTTATTAAGGGCTGATAGCACTCATCTTTCTGTCTCTGCCTGCGATTTTAGCAATGCATTTGCAATGATCACAGCTAATCAGCAAAGTTCACTTTCACAGGTCTTCATCCTATAGCACTGCACATCCATTTCATATTCTGAGCTGAACAGATGTATAGGTTTTGTCTTGCTGATTTTATAATCTGTTGCTCTGCTATCCTGCAGTTTTAACATCTTCATAATTTATTAATGCCACTTTACTCTAATCTTCCTTCATCAAACATAGCAGGGTAACCTTCATTCAAGCAAAAGCCACAGTAGTACAGGATTTCTGTTAAACTCTGCACCTACACAAAAATAAGCTTTTAAAAACTCATGGTAGAATTAGATGTAGACTTGGGGTGTCTGGGGCTCATTATTCAATAATTATTGAAGGAGAAGTATAATTTTAAACCAAAATGAACTCTAGGAATCTAATAATTACCTTAGTTCTGGTACGACTGTGGAAAGCCATTGCACACCAACCTATTACACTTCTTGCACCACTCTGCACTTACTAAGAGTCGTACCTTTTCATGGAGAGAAAATTCTTAAGCAGATGCATTGAAAAAGAACAGATATGTTCACAGAACAAATTTTCCATGCTCTATTTTCCACTATGTGCATTTATTTGTTTATGAAAGTAGGAAACATAATTCAGGCAATGGATGATAAGGGACCTGACTATCCATACAAATCATACCTGTTTAAACATTGACTGGAAAGGACAATTCCTTTTAAGGGATTTTCTTAAGTCTGTTTCTGTGCCTAGAATTTCTATAATCTTCTTCAAAAGTTAATGGGCTTTACACTCTCCAGTCACCTTTATGGGGTGAAACTTGCAGTTGGATTTAGGAAGCTCATTCCTGTGCACCTGCTACTATGAAAGGGCAAGTGACAACCTTCCCTGCAGATGCTTTCTGGGGAAGCTTTCATATAGAGAGATGAACCTAGGTGAACCTATCCTATTGTTTATTAAGGCTTTTTTACCATAAAAATGAATTCTTGAAATAAATCACATTTTTTCATATGCACAAGAAGTCAATAATTAAATCTGAAGCTTTTGAGTGAAACTTCTGAATATTATATTTTTTCAAAACTTTCACCAAAGTCTGGTATTTATTTAGAGGAAAAGAAAAGATATATCATCTTCTTTACTTTTAGTAGCCATGTCTTTTGTAGAGAAAGAATGCAACAAGATATCTGTCAGAAATTCCTAAGAAAGCTTTCCACTCTTCCATTTATTGAGAAATTCTATCCTCTGCATTCATTTTAGAATATAGTTGGTTAAAAAGATTAATTTTATTTTAATATCCCTTATGGTTTCCTGAAGTCACATAGCAATTCATTACCCTCTGCAATGTTTTGTGATTGATGCTATAAGGCACAATAGACTGGATTAATCAAAGAGATAACAAGTAGATTTTCTCTTCTTGAATATTAATGAATAACTGGAACTCCTATTCATTGATGTTCAAAACCAGATAAAGAACCAGCAAGAAAGTTGTAGTAAAGGACAATTGGCACCTGATTTCTGCCTTCAATTTAAAACTTCCAAAAACCATTTCTAATAACTGCAAAGTATTTATGAAGTACAGTTTGTTTAAGAGCAAATTATAATTACAATACTTTAAACCAGAAATTAGCAATATAATATGTACCTGTTTTCATATTTTAATAACTAAAATCATCATTTATACAGCAGTGGCCAGTTTGCAACTGATTAGTATTGCTCCGGTACAATGCTTCCTACAACTTCTATTTTGTCAGAGAAGCCAGCAGAGCTTTATCTCTTTTTCAGGCAACAGCTTAGAAAATACTCAAATGGCCTCCCATATTGGGAAAACCAGGAAATAGATAATTAAAGTATACACAAATTAAATATGAAATCCAAATTGCTAATTTGGGCATGTACATTCTGAAACCCCAAGAAACCACAAAGCATCTTTACAAATTTCCTTCCACTCTATTACTGACGTCAGCTTGGCCTCTCCTTAGCTCTGTAAATGCTTGCTTTTGTGCTAGCAGTTGTGCACAAAATATATCAAGCTCTATTATCAGATTATTTCCATTGTCTGCTTAACTCCATCCAAAATCGTTCTCAGCCTGCACAGCATACTGCTGCAGAAAGGTCTTCTGGCTGGATTGGGCATTTTCATCCCTCCAGTCAGGAAATATTGACTGTATCTATACCAACAAATAATATCTGGGGAACATCCCTAAGCACTGCAAGTCTTTCATCAACACTTGCATTTTTAAGAACGGTCTTTAGATAAAATTTTTCCAAAGGCAGCACATTCCAGGCTAACAGGTAGGAACTACCCTCGGAGATAGAAAACAGTCATAAGCACATTGAATTTCTTAATATGAATACAGTCGTAGGGGCCAGAAACACGCACCTTATTCTTCTAAATTACAAGAGAAGTCTTTAAGCATCAGTATATAAGAAATGCCAGGCACAGTACACCCGACATTCTTTTGTCACCTTCTTTAAATCTTATAAATTTTTTATTATGTAGTTAGTATAGAAATTCAACAAGGTAAAAATACAAATTGAGAATCCACTGTTCTGATGGCTCAGAAATGAGGAGAAAAACTGTATTATATCCTCCTTGCACAGCCAGGCAGGTTCATGTTTTGAAAAAATCCTTTTGGAATTCAAGAAGTGTATGCTATCCTTGGGCTGTTAGTTATTCCTGGTATTTTATACTGCGTATTTTGACTATGTCTACACAGGGGAGTAAAAGCAAAAGTAGATGAGGCTTCTTCTTCAAGGCTCACCAGCTATGAATGAACTTCACAGAGCATTCATTTCTGTTTTCATCAATTATTAGATAGCTCCCATTTTGAGATTGTCACTTTCTGTAAACCCCGACTTCCGTTCCATATCACATAAGAATAAGTGCATCTGACTCTGTGGAACAGTTTCTGTAATACAAGAAGTCCACAAGGACTTTGCAACAAGTGCACTGAAACAAGTTCTCCACAGCTCAAAGTATATCCATCAATAATTTGACTTTCGAAGATGCTGGCTATACATCAGTCCCAGTGAAAGTAAATTACAAGTGAAAACAGAAGCAGGAGCTTGTCAGCCTTCCTTTAAAACAGCTACTGTATTTTGTACAGTTGAAATACAAAGCTGCTGCTGCTGATGTGAAACACCTTGCACCAAAAATTTTAGTCACAGAAAGTAGTGGTATATGAAAACAACCACACACATAAGTGAAAAACAGATATTTATGCATGGTGATAGAAAACAAGCTACATGGAAGTCACAAAAATATTACTGAAGTATTTTGTAAATATCATTATGGCATGCATCTATTAAAATTAACCATGTAAAACCCATATTTTGACTTAATTTACACATTAGACATTTTTTGTGACCAATCAAACAAGAAAATAATAACAACACAAAAAGTAGGGCTTATGATTTTTCAGTAGTAAAAAATCATGTTAGAACAAAAATGCATCCATCTCACATATAATATGTGAATTTTCTTTCATTCCCTAATGAGATCTGACTGGTCCAAGGAATCATCTCCTGTTTTACTTTGAGACAAGGGGAGGTACAAAATTACAAAATGAAATATATAAACCTTTAGAATCAATGTTAAGTAATGCTAAGTTTGATGACTTTGTAACAGTAGTAATGGAAAATCACTGAGATACCTGATATACAGAGAAAAAATATAGAGTACAGCTAGAGAACATACTGAGAATTCTTGTACAAGATAAACTGTTGTAGTTGACATAGCTTAGGCCTTTATGATCTCAGTACAAAATGAGTGTAAGAAAAACAGGCTAGAAGAACAGGACATAAAGATAGGGAGTATCTGGAATGGCAGGGGTCCAGGATTGGCTGCAGTTAAACTAACTGATAAGCAGGAGGATGGGATGATTATTATCTGTAGTGTTAATGAACTGATTAAGCTAGTCTAAGCATCTACTGCGCATGCTTCAAAGGCTGCCAGCAGTGATTAAGATTGTTGGAAGAAGTAAACGATCCCAAAGACCCCCACCACATTTTTGTACACATGCGGGGACCTTTCTGGAAAATTATGTAATCCATATCTAGCCTCATGAATATATATGTGTGTTTGGTAGCTATATAAGAACTGCTTGTGTAGCAGTATGGGGACACACATTAGGAGGAGCTGTCCCCCTTGTCTCCTGGGGCTGCAATAAAGAATATCTGCTTGTCAACTTCAAACTTCGTTGGCAAGATTGTTCCTGGAATTTTCTCCAAATCAACTTATACATAGAATAATAGAATCATAGAATAGTTAGGGCTGGAAAGGACCTGAAGATCATCTAGTTCCAGCCCTCCTGCCATGGGCAGGGACACCTCACACTGAACCATGCTGCCCAAGGCTCTGTCCAGCCTGGCCTTGAACACCACCAGGGATGGAGCATTCACAACTTCCCTAGGCTGCCCATTCCAATGCCTCATCAGCCTTACATTAAAGAATTTCTTCCTCATATCCAATCTAAACTTCCCCTGCTTAAGTTTGAACCTGTTGCCCCTTGTCATATCACTACAGTCCCCAATGAAGAGTCCTTCCCCAGCATCCCTATAGCCCCCCTTCAGATACTGGAAGGCTGCTATGAGGTCTCCATGCAGCCTTCTCTTCTCGGGCCTGAACAGCCTCAACTTTCTCAGTCTGTGTAGGTTTAATATTTTGAATAAATTCTACATGAAAAACATAGAAAAGAAACCTTTCACTTTAACATGACTCAAAATATTTAACCTCAAACTGAAAGAATTTGCTGCTGTACCTACCACTTTATTTAGTTGCTGTAGAATTTTTGCATATTATATTTCATAAATACTCTATCATCATTTCTCACTGAGTGCATAGTGCCCCAGAATTTTAAGCACAATAAATCAACAATACACCATGGGAAATGCGGTTTAGTCTGCAGTGTGAGACATTAAGAAAGCAGAATTAAAATTCTCATGAGGTAGACGAACAGCTCTGGCTGGCAAGTGTAGACTATTTCCTAGCATGTAAGTCTTAAAACATTTTTGTTCCATGCAGTGTTACTCTTTCAACTGTTGCCTTAAATCTGGGTAAAAACATAACTGGAAAAACCATAATTTAATACCACACACAAATTGTCTTTGAGTGTCTCCAACATTTGGTTTTTCCTTATTCTGTATACTGATACGACCATACCAGTTTACTAATCTGGAAATTATATGCATTATCCATTTCTTCTTTATTCAATTTCATTTTTCTGAACATTTTCTTTCCCTATTCAAACAAACCCTGCACCTATTTGCGTATTGCTCCCCTTTTTCTTTCCTTTGCCTTTCCAAAATACCTATTTTGGTGCCTTTTTTTTCCATCATGGCATATCCACCTCTTTTATCCCGTATCTCTTTCTCCACTATGTCTCTCCCTACAGCTTTGTTGTTCTTTACAAGCACCAAGTGCTGATGTCATTTTTCCACTTAATGCAATTTGGAAAGCTGACTGATTGACATCCAGAGTTGGAGATGAAAATTCCTAGAATATACCAGTGCATTTCCAGAGTAGACACTGACAACAGTGACCATGTGAACATCCAGATTTTCTCAAAGAACAGGTGGCTTGATTCTTTGAAAACCACTTCAATAAATGCAGAATCAAATATCAATCTGTAGAATCTGCTTTTGCATCCTTCAGATTTAGTAAGTGTTGATTTAACAATTAGAAAACCATAAAGAGTATATGCAACTTAATTAGTGATCATATATTTTCGAAATTGAACGTGATTATCATAATATTAATAGTTCTGAGTTACTTTACAGTGAAAAATAATATCTTCAATAGAATTCTTAAGTTTATAATAGCTATGTTACTGATCTTTTACAATTCTTTAAAAATTGACCCTTTGTTTAGTTCGGAAAGATGCTTATCATCAAGACCATTTTTCTTTAAGAAAACTGAAACTTTGTATAATGTCAAGTACTTAAAGCATCCAAACGGTAAAATCCTGACAGTACTCTCACTAAATGGCAAATTCTCAAGGACAATAAGATTCTTGTCATATTTCTTAATGAAAGAGTATGAAAAATGTTCTGTTCAATAAATTAATATCCCAAGTACTTTCACTTCTTTAATTTTAAAAAGTGCTGGTAGCAGAATCCATAAATCTAAGGGAACATTTAGGGGAGCAACCATACATAGTGGCACAAAAAATCAGCCTTGAAGTGAAAGGGCATATCTGTATTGGCATATAGGGAACATATTTATTCTTATAAGTGTAAAATTTTATCTTATCTCACATCTTCATTACACCAAAGGCTACCCTTAAAGAATGGAGTATTAATTTTTCACTTCTTATGATTGCTTAGTGATTCCCTGGAAGTCACAATGACAAGACATGATTCCATAAGGCAGTACTTCCAAAGGGTTATTTTCAGTTGTACCTAATGAAAGCAATTTGTATGAGAAAAACTAAGACAGTGGAAGAGATTGAAACAGCCTTTTACAGTCAGCACATTTTCTCAAACCCAATCTAGGATCTGAGCATACTCAAAGTTTATGAACTCTAAAAAGCATTCAAATACTTCACATGCATTTCCAGGATAACATTCAGCAAGCAACCTGCTATGACTAATGCCCTAATTACATTTTATAACTGAAATTCATTATTTCAGAAAAGAAACAGAAGACTTTAGGAGAAGGAGGCCTTAAGTTTGTTCCAGGTTGATGACCCAGAAATTCTAGAATAAAAATATCTTAGAAAACAAAAATGTGGAGAAGAGCTCTTTGTCAGAGCAAATATATAACCTCTTAAAGAAAGATAAGAGTTACATGCAGAGGACCAACAAGAATATAAAACTGAATTCAAACATCAAAGACATTCCTAGACTCCATTTGTTCAAGGAGTGTAGAAATAATCTTAAACTGTGAAAATAAGACTGAGGCAGAAATAACAATGGAAATCAGAGCAAATGACAAGAGTTTGTTCCTTTGCATTGAGAAAGAGAGTGCATAGAAAGAAGAAAAATGGAAGTGCAGAGGGGACAAAAAAATATAGATAAGGCTTAAATACTTTCTTTTAATCTTCCTAAATACACCTATTGTGTTTTAATTTAGAGAAGTCAACAACATGTCAAAATTTCTTTCATAAAGACTCAATTATTTCTTGAAGGATAAGATTTTCCATGCCAATTCATGTGATGACAAATTATCAATTTAAAACCCCCATTCAGAAATTAGTGTGATGTTGCAAAGATGACATTAAATGCATCAGTATGAGGTTCAAGCATACCTAAATTTCATTTGGCAAAATCAGAACTTAAAATTTCATTCAGACAGGTCTTCAAAATACCAAAAGTTTGTTTGGAGTGACTAGAAAACATGATTCTTCAATGAGCAATCTTACTGGTGGTGGTTGATTTAAGACAGGAAATAAACTAAGCTCAAGAAAGAGTGATTATGGGCAAAGGAATGAGGAAGACATGTTCTTAGTAAAGAAGGACATTTTATGCTGCTATATTGCCCCTTGCTCTTCCAAGTTACGAGTATGAAAGGAGATTTGAAGTTAAACAGGTATATGTATATAGTTTGGAAACATCCACCTTCACAAGTGGAAATGGAAGAAGTTGAAGCAATAGTTAGTTTCTCTCTGAAGAGGAATGAAGAACAGAGAAAAAATAATTTTATGCTTGCTTATTGGGAAAGCAAGATACTTCATCTCTCTGACATTCTTAGTGCTAGACTCTTCATTATGGCTTACTGAGATTTAATGTTCTATTTCTGGTGCAAGAAGAAATTCTGATAAAAGTAATTTTTTTCCCAAGGAAAAGATTTTCTATTAAAGAAATTTCCAATATTTTTCTTTGCAAAAATGTGCATGTAGAGATGCTGCTTACTACATGTAATTCTGTTATTTCTTTGCATAAGTGCCATTAGAATGAAGTACTGATTAATGGTCAAGGGTTCTGCTTACTTACATTATTCTATTTATATTAGATTTCTTGCAATATTCTTACTAAAATTACTCTATTTATGGTGCTAGACACCATGGACTTCCCCCTTACTTCTGTAATGTTTCCAATAGGAAAAGCTATTCTGCAATGGACCTAGGGTACTCTATGGCTACGAGAAAATCCTGACCCAATTAAGAGCATCATTAATGTTATTTAGATAAAAGGAACACAAACCTCAAATAAGACTAGAGTAAATCTGCTTGAAAGACTGAAAAAAATTAGAAGTTGCAAAATATTTAATTGCCTCCAAATATGGGCCAAGTGTATGTCCTCATACCAGCAAAATAAGAATTTACATGCTATTTTTAGCACAGATTTTGGGGGGAGTGTTATCTGAAGCAATTTAGCTAACAGTGATTGATACCCATCAAAGAAAATGTGCATCCTTTGGGTCAGAAGTGGCACCTCATGCCTTCTATCACATGATGAGGGAACATAGTGGGTGAGGTGGCAGTGAAATATCCAAGGGGGGAGCAGGATATTGTTGTGGTTTAAGCTGTAAATCACACAGCTTGCTCACTCACTCCTCCTCCTTTCTTACCCCCGACTCAGAGGGGGAGGAGGGGATGGGGAAAAAAATCAAAAAAATTTAACTCCCATGGGTTGAGATAAGAAGAGTCCAGTAACTAAGGTATAACAAAAACCACTGCTGCTACCACCAATAATAATAATGACAGGGAAATACAAGGGAAGAGTATACAACTGCTCAGCACCTGATGACCGAGCCATGAACTCAACTCTTCTGGGTCTCTGCTCCCAGTGTTTTTACATCCTGGGCATGACGTGCTGTGGTATGGAATACCTCTTTGGTCAGTTTGGGTCAGGTGTTCTGTTTCTGCTTCCTTCCGACTCCCCCTCCTCCCTGGCAGAGCATGAGACTCAGAAAGTCCTTAGTCCTTGGTCAAACCAAACAGTCTAAGCCGCAACTGTAAATATTGGTGTTATCAGCACTGTTCCCAGGCCAAAAGTCGAAAACACAGCACTGCACCAGCTACTAAGAAGGAGAAAAATGACTGTTACTGCTGAACCCAGGACAGATATTCAACATCATTTCATAGGACAGAAATGCAAGTGAACAATAAACATGGGAGTCAGTCTTTCTGCATCTCCTCCACCACCCCTATGTATATGCTGCAGGAATGCAGATCAATGACTATAACATTTTAGTGTAAAATTTATGGGTCAATAAATTTGTTCTGACTACTTTATAATTAGAAAAATACACAAAAAGTGAATAATACCTGCCACTTAGGCAATTCTGCAAAGGTTGTCTCTTTCAGTTAAACACAGTAGATGAGGCCTCTGTGGTGTAGAAGTGAGGTAGTTTTGCCTGCTGTGGGCACAGAGATTTCAGCTCTGCAGGAAATGGTTCTCACAGAACCTGCCCAAAAGTTGCTGCTATTTAAGGAGAGGCCCTTGGCATGCAATTTGGAACAGCAGATCTGACAACTGAACTTTAATTTTTTGTAGAATATCTGAATATTTTAAGCAAGATCAGGCAGGGTACAATTAAAGCAATCACCTTCCTGGCAGTCCCCTTCTGCAGACAGCATGAATGCTATGCTGGTGTCTCTGCCAGGTGGTAATGGAGCTCCAGAATTCACACTCACAGCCCTACTCAGACGTGCTTCCTGCTTCGGCATGATAACCACTCAGAAATGAAATGCATGTCTGTCTCACCACCCTTTTTTTTCTCTCTCCCTCATCTGTCTCCATTTTAAGAGCCAGTAATGAGATGAATTAAGTGGTGATGCCCTTTCATCTTTCCTCATTAGGGTTGCTGGCTATTTCAGTTTTACCCACACTAAAGAATTACTTCAGGGATACAGCCATCTTGCAATTCCTCTTCATTAAACTGGAGGAAATGAAAGTATGTAAAAATCACATTGTCCCTGTTGTGTCAGCAGTCTGGATGAAGAATTTAATGGTTATAAATGGGCTGTCTCTTACAAAATTAGCTCATATGTGCAAAGGTAAATACAACTTTATAATATTATATATGCTTTGCTATTGTTCATCTCTTAAAATGCTGCCTAAAACTTTAGGGTTTGTCCAAGCTTTATTCATGTGATGATATTTCAAGTGATGAAAATTTAATTTTTTCTCTCAATTTTAAGATGCGAAGAGGGGTAATACTTTTTCAGCATAAGGAAGAATGAGAAACCTAAATGTAACTCTATACTTTTCTCACATTTGAATTCCATTTTTGTCTCCATCACTTTTTATTTCCACAGCATGCACAAGAACAGCTATCTGACTCACTCCTAGCTCTGCTACTTTTCTATTGATGCTACAGATGATAGACACAAGTATTGAAGGTGAATTTTCCTGTTACAAAGATAGTGTTCCATCAAAATAGGTTTTTTTGAGAACATTTTTCTGCAGGCCAGATGAAAAATAGCATTTCAGTTTTTCAAACCAAGGTTTTAAAATTCAAACCAATTGTTTCATCAGTATTACTTATTTTGAGTGCTTTGCAGTAAAAAGTTCTAAAATATTAAAAGTTACAATATGTTATTATAAACAGTTTGCATCAAAACTTTTTTTTCCTTAGAGTTTTTCAATTTTGATATTCTGGATTTTTTTTATGGAAATCCAAGCCCACATTCATTAATAAAAATAATTTTAAGGCAGCTAGAAGAAAGAGTTTTCTGAGAAAAATTTAAACCTCAGTACATTATCATACTCAGAAGTAGCACAGTCATGTATCACATTTCATTGGGAAAAAAATATATCTGATTTTTGAAAAGATCGTTAAACCACAGCATCTTTATCATGGTGTCAACATGAAAAGAAAATTAATGCTTCATATTTTTGCTTATACAAAATTATTTTGGTGTTGCTATTCTGAAACAATGAGAAAGGAATAATTTCTGCAACTCTATAAATTCTTAAGTCTTTAAGAAGTACAAAATAAAGAAAAACATAATATAATCTAATATTGATCATATTTAAGCCAGTTGGCTGCATTTAAAGCAGTCAAAGATGTTTAAAGCATCTTTGTGTCTTCTCCTGTATTTTTTGCAAACAAAACCAAAGGGAGAGTGGGATAAAAATAAAACCTATTAAATATTCTTTCTCCCTCCAGATCTGTACCATGATGTTATTCACTGTATGAGTTGTAACAGTAACTAAGGTGCATAGCTATTTTGATTGCCTTCCCGTGCAAAGTCTATTGGGCAGTGAAGCTGTGGTCTCAAGCTACCTTGGAACCTCCCTGTATATTTTGTTGCTCAATAACTATTATCTGTGATAATAAACAGATGTAAACATTCGTGGCCTAATGGGTCATGGCACAAGTCTTTGCTATTTCATGCACAGAATAGACTTCTCCATTCATTAATGTCACTTTGGGAGCAGACAAGAAGACTCTCTTGCTGTCATTACCAGAGAAATGCTGAACAGCTTTCCAGTCCTGTGCCCAAATGGATGCCAGAGCCGAATAAAGCTTATGCCACTAAACCACACTATGTTCACATACACATGAGTCACCGACCTGTCTAGAAATGTGGGGAAAAAAATCTACTTTCCTTAGAAAAAGTGTTGCTACAGACCCTGTCATTTTTAGGAGTTATTACTGACCCTGTCCTCACCCTCCACAAAGCCTAATAGAAATCCCTCATTATTTTAAAATATGTGTTTATGAAAAACATTTGTGAAATGTTTGGCTTTATTACCACAGATTTCATTAAGAACATCCTACCCTCCATTATCTAACAGTAGCAAGAGAGATTAGAAAAGCAGTTCCATTGCGCAAGAAGGAAAATAAATACAATTGTTATTACTTTTCATTAATCTATACCACAATTGTAAATTATAGGACTGGTAAATATGGCATGTCACTATAATTTGTTATTTCATACAAACATTATTTACATATTTTGACTTTTCATTTATAACCTTCTATGATCATTCTTCACTTTTATTTGAAGTGCAATTCGTTTAGAAGTCTATAACATGGATAAGAATCTAATTTGAAATATAGCCATACTTAAGCTTTTAAAATTAGTACTAAGGTAGTAAAAAGAAACAGACAGCATTTTCTTCTTCTCTGCAGATGGACCCCAAAACTATGCAAAGAATTCACATACCATAGAACAATAAGCATAATTACTTTTTCTAAAACTAAGCTATTGGGATGACATTGTAAGGCAAACAACATTGACAACCATTTCACAAATGGCTATTTTTTTCAGGGTTTTTTTTTTTATGAAGACAGAATTATTAGTCACTAGCACTACTGACAATCACAAAGAAACATATCATAAAGAAACATAGACCTACAGTATCCTAAATCTAAATAAAGGTAAGTAGTTGCAAATTCTGTGTCTTCAGAATAAAACACTGCTAAAGCCAGGGTGCACAAAGACTCCTCAGGAATCTGTTTCTACAAAAAAAAAAAAAATAAAATAAAATAAATAAACGGAGCAAAATAAAACACACAAAAAGAACCCCACTTAAGTTTCATCAGTTGTAAGCAATTACAATGACATGAGTCCTGACAATGCCAGGTTCTCCATTCTCTAAAGCGCAGTTATGAAAAGCATTTCTGTACCTGTCTTGCTTACAAAACCACTTTCAGCTCACACACTTTAAAATGAGGGCTGCGCAAAACATGTAGTAGAGCTAGATGATACTCTTAAACTTAAAACCTCAGGTGGTCTTCCCACTTACTCACTTTCTCTGACAAATTTGTGCAGAATATAAAACCTGGATATCTCGTGTATTTTACTGGAAAAGGTCTTCTCAAGCCCAGGTTTCTAGACAACTTTAAGAAAAGAGTGTCTAAATCTTTACATTCCCAGCTCACTTTGTGATCATTGATTCCACATCTGCCCTCTCCTACACAGAATCATAGAATCAACTAGTTTGAAAAAGACCTTTAAGATCGTCAAGTCCAGCCATTTATCCCAGCACTACTAACTCCATCACTAAACCATGTCACTGAAGGCCTCATCTGCACAGGTCCTGCTTGCAGCAGAGTAGATGAAGTACTTCCATTCTCTTGTCATCAACTGAGATTGACTTTATTTCAGTTAATGTTGAAGCCCAAAGTTTTCCAGGTCTCTTACTACTTTACTATAAACTCTGTTTATAGCAAATAGGAAGAAATAAGGACCAACCTGAGGATGCTTCACCTCATACAAAGACAGCATCCAAACCAGAGGAGACAAGTTACTTTGTTAAGGCACATGTTCTCTTTGATTATAAAGGATAAAAGGTGGACTATTTTAGAGCAAGATTATTCCATTTTAGGTGTCTTAAAACAGGTGAAAAAAGGACCTATTAATGGTTTGGTTTTGTGCTTCTGCTGGGCATTGCAGTGCTTCCTTATAAAGTGGTACCTGGCAGCGCTGACAAATGCATATGATCTAAGCAATCTGCACTTCAAACACCAGGCTGTACCAGTCCTGGTGATGATATGTCTGCTTCAGCTGCTTTTAACATACACTGTTTCTGAATATCCTTGCGGAAACCTGTAAGTGTGTGTAAGCCTTCACACATCTACCCAGAGCTGCTTGTCCCTGTTAATAACCTGCTGTCGCCTTTACAATAGGGAGGAATTTGCACAGCAATATTGATTATATATTGGGGAAATTAGATATTGGGAAGAAGTTCTTCACTATGAGGGTGGAAAAGCACAGATTGACCAGAGAAATTTTGGCTGCCCACCCCTGGCAGTGTTCAAAGCCAGGCCGGGACTTTGAGTAACCTGCTCTAGTGGAAATTATTCCTGCCCACGGCAGGGGGGTTGGAGCTAGATGATCTTCAAGATCCCTTCAACCCAATCCATTCTATGGTTCTATATTTCATAGATATTTAAAGTTCTCATTTAGCTGTTCAGCTATATCTGTGCTGCTAAACCTCTTTTCCAAAAGATTTGCATTGCACTGGAGTAGGTTTGCAACTGTAACTAAATAAATAACTTTCCCTCTCAATGCAGAGCCCAGCATCCAGAAAGTTTAGCAACTGTTGCTTTACTGTATTCTGTCAGAAAACAGGACAGAAGAGCATTCAGCCACAGACAATAAAAAACTTCTGAAAGGGCTTTTATGTATGATAAACAGATACCTCATATCCAGTGTAAGGTCATTACAATTTAATATTCCATATAAAGTTTTGAGTGCAGTGCTCACTGGGAAGAGCAATCCATTAAAAGAATGGGCTTTGCAATTAAGATTCTATTTTAAAGACTGCAGGTTGCTGATGGAAGTCAAAAGTAGGTAAAAGAGCTTGACTCACATGTTCAGATGATATAGCATGTTTATTTAATTTCTTGACCAGGTTCTGTGCTTATGTTTTCACCAGTTGGCTTTCTTCAGGCAAAACACCTGCTTAGGAAGTGAAATAAATGCAGAATGTCAGTAGCATAGGAGAGGTAAGCCTTTATTTCACTAGATTTCACTAGACTTTGACCAACATGAATATAAAATACTTAAAAATTTAAAGGGTTCTTACTACTTTGGACATGGTTTTTGACACCACAACATTTCACAAGCCTCCATGCAGATTTAAGAAGTCATGTATTTTGGTTTTTTCTGGACAAATGGTAACAAGTTTATGGTCAAGTCCCAGAACTAGTGAGCACAATTATGAGGGGTAAAGGTAGGAAACAGTCATTCCTCAGAAAAAGGCACAGGTTTCTAAGATCAGATCATGCAAAGCATTTCTCCTCCCATGCAGCATGGCGAGTTTGCCTTATGCAGTAAAAATGAAGAGACAGGACATTGTTGCAGTTGAGACAGACAAGCAACACACACACATATCTTCAGTGACTCATTAGGAAGAAAAATAGGTAGGTCTCTTTATGACTACACACCACTACTTATATACCTTTTCTAGCACATGCGTGTCTTATTAGTCATTAGCTAATATTAGTTAGCAACGGCACATTATTGGATGACCCTTTACAACATTACTAAAGTCCATTGTTTTGCCAAGTTCTTCCTTTTTCGGTAGTTCCTGCCCTTATCTGACTCACTCCTTCATATGCCTTTTACTTTCCCATTCGGATGCCTTCTACTTTCCCACTCAGATGCCTTCTGCTTTCTCACTTGGATGCCTTTGGTGCCTCATTTTTCATGGATATACTTTGTCATCTTCGAGGCTCAGTTCTATCTTCATGCCTTCAGTCAGGAAATCCATGGACCTGACGTAGCCCCCCACCACAGGACATCCCAGTAAACCCAAAAATATTGATTTTGCTTAAGAAAATGCTGACACATAAAGCACCTCTTGTCCACCTCCACCAAGGTTATGCTGCGTACTTCTATGGAAAGTCTAACCAAGGATTAGCTAGAGTAAACTCCACACTGAGCCAAAATTTCTGTCTATCTGCCCCTTCTAAATCTGCTTAGAATAGAGGTGACAGCACTGTGAGGGTGCTTGAGATACTCCAAAACTTTCTCTCTGCTTACCATCAGTTAGCATGGGAGAAAGAGCACCAACATGGTAATATTCTCCTCCTAAATAACAAATGGCACCTAAGGTACTTCATTCCTTCGTATAAACATAACCTACATAAAGTGATAGTATGTTGATTTTGTCGAGGTGACTATCTCAAAAGAGGGCACCTTCAGCACCAGAAAGTAGGGAAAACACTGTCCAGGAGTCTCTTTCTTGAGCAAGAGCAACCAAGGGAACCCCAAGCCCTTGCCAAGACCCTGGAGCTGTAGAGCCAGCAGCTCTTGCTGATACAGCACCTGACTCACAGAGAGCAGCGCCAGGAGTGATGACCACCACCCGTGAACAGATAAAATGAGACGCAGCAGTTCATACAGTCAGGGCTCCCTTTTAAAAGAGACACATTCCATGGGTCATCTATCTCACATTCTAACTGATCCTTGAGGTAGAATAGTGGGCACTGGTAAAAGAGCAAAGACTGCAGCTCCTGTGGACGGGACTGCATCATCTACTCAGATAGTGGCTGATTCCTCCACCCAGATAGCCTCCAGTGCAGACTGTGCTGCAAAAAGTGCCCAGACCTTTTTTACTGAGAGTCATCCAGAGAAGAATTACTCTCATCCTTGGGGGTTGGGTAGGCAATTGCTTAAGCTTACTAGTTGTGACACTTCCTAAGAAGACATTTAAACATGCAAAACATGGCTATTTCTCTCTGTTGACTGCATAATGCAGTCTAGGTCAAAGGCAGATACTTGCTTTGTTAAAGTCAAAGTTAGCTAAAATCACTGCACCACTTAAGGGAAATCCTATTTCAAGCATAAACATCTCCCTTGTTTGATTTTTGTCACTACTAATAGTGATTTTATTGGAGTTTTTTTCAGTTTTAAGTTAGATCCAGAAACATAGAATAGTGGAACCATAGAATAGTTAAGGTTGGAAAGGACCTCAAGATCATCTAGTTCCAATCCCCCTGCCATGGGCAGGGACACTCCCCCCTAAATCATATCACCCAAGGCTATGCCCAACCTGGCCTTGAACACCACCAGGGATGGAGCATTCACAAGTTCCCTGGGCCACCCATTCCAGTGCCTCATCACCCTTACAGTAAAGAATTTCTTCCTCATATCCAGTCTAAACTTCCCCTGTTTAAGTCTGAACCCGTTATTCCTTGTCCTCTCACTGCAGTCCCTAATGAAGAGCCCCTCCCCAGCATCCCTATAGGCCCCCTTCAGATACTGGAAGGCTGCTATGAGGTCTTCACACAGCTTCCTCTTCTCCAGGCTCAACAGCCACATCTTTCTCATCCTATCTTCATAGGGGGGGGTGCTCCAGTCCCCTGATCAACTTAGTTTGGAAAACAAGAAAAGGAATTATGACATAGTTTCCCATAAAAAGTCTATCCAAAAATATTTCGGATAAAAAGAAAATCTCAGTGTTTATGCAGTCAAAGAGCTGAAACTGTAAATTACACATTAATGTTGGTGGTCCTAGACACAACATGGGGAGTTAAAGCTATTTTGCAATGTCCTCATTCTGTCTGGTTTTGACACAGTTAAATTATCAGCATGCAGTGAACAGTTGGCATAAACAACAACTATTCCACTTTCTAAACAACATGAAGCAAGGAAGCAACTTCTCCGATTGTTTTCTAAACCACAATTGCTCATTTCATGTTCACAAATTAAGTAAACAGAACCTAATCACATTCAAATGACATGTTTCTGAGCTACAAATGTCAAACACTTCCTTATGAGGTATACTTCAGCTAGCAACTGCATAAGCCAAGTCACATAAGTCACATATGTTTTGACTAGAATGCAAGGGGAGGGCATTCAGCAGCCCTCTACACATTTTTTTGCCCATTAAATGAACAATTCAGAAATCTATTAATTTTCTTATGCAATTTAGTGTGAAGTCATTCAGTCTTGACACTCAGTGCTCAGGATAAGCGGTATTAAAATTAAGCCACATTAATTATGTAAATGTAATTATCAATGGCCATTGAAATTACAAGAATTAAGAATTTTAGCAAGATTCTGTCTGGAGAGGCAGGGTCCATTTATTTAAATTTATTTTTGTGTAGTTAACACAAACAAGATCAGACCTTAAGAGGAGTCTCTGAGCATTGATTTCACTATCAATTATACTTTAAGAAAATTATCAAGCATATATAAAGTACAATTCTAGGATTTTCATTTAATAATGTATGCCAAGAGTTTTCCTACTGCCTTTGTCAGGACAAAGTTAAAACCAAGGTAGATGGATGGATGGATGGATGGATGGATGGATGGATGGATGGATGGATGAATGGGTGGATGGATGGATGGATGGATGGATGGATTATACTCATATGAATTCTGGACCACAGTAGATTTCCAAAGTTTTTGTGAATTACCATGCACCATTGTGATTAAATTTTTCAAGCAACAATTAAAAAGGGACATATACCAACATACAAACCACTTGTCATGATCTTCTTAACAGTATGTAGACCTACTACTTTAGCCTATGTAGCAAGTGCCACAGCACTTGAATTCCAAATATAATTGTTATAGTTTGTTGTTTCAAACATTGTAATTATTGTGAAGAGAGATAACCTTGCAACTTTTTGCACACTTTCATTATTCTCACTGTTGGAATTCAATCTTCATACCTAAATATACATAATATTTAGGCTATTGCATGCAATTTGTTTGAATTCCATAGTTAGAGTACTTTTACTGCATCCTTGGGCACTGAGATACAGGCAAATTATAAATACAGATAAATGATTAAAAGAGTCATTAATTCTTATAGCTAGTTACATTCAGAAAAAAAAAAATAACCCACAAATAACAAGACAGCCAAAATACTTCACACTTGTCAACAAATAATACAAGCACCATTCTCTTCATCAGGGACTGCAGTGATAGGACAAGAGGTAATGGCTTTAAGCTTAAACAGGAGAAGTTCAAGTTAGATACAAGGAAGAATTCTTTACTGCAAGGGTGATGAGGCACTGGAACAGGTTGCCCAAAGAAGTGGTAAATGCTCCATCCCTGGCAAGGCACGAGGCCGGGTTGGACAGAGACTTGGGCAACATGGTCTAGAGTGAGGTGCTCTAGCCCATGGCAGGGGGTGGTGTAACTATATGATCTTGAGGTCTTTTCCAATCCTAACAATTCTATGATTCCTTATGTGAGAATAGCAGCCACCCACACATTTAGCAGCATTCATGTTTATGTTATCAAAGCAGTAAAGATGTAAGAAATATTTTATCATTCACTGAGGTAAGAATAAGCAAGTTGTACACAAATGCTGCTGGCTTTTAGGACCCCTATACTATGTGCTTCTGGAGAAAACTCTAGCTAGTACTGCTCAGTAGTATGTCAGGAAAATGTCAGGTATGAGTACACAGAATAACAGGACAGTGTCAAGCCAAAGCATGACCTTGGTTTGTGTATTTGAAAAGCAATATGTCCACCTAACTTAAAACTTGAAACATGACAAATGTTCCAAATTACTGGAGATGCCCTTTTGTCAGGAGGAAATCTCAAATACTACAGTGTTTCAAGCGCAGAACCACAAAAAGTCTCCATAAGCTATATAATACATCTTTGACTATATTACATTAGATGTTATTAGGAGAAATGGGTCGTCTTCAGCAGTTTCAATGACTGGAGAAATGCAATGTTTCAAGCTACATCTTCTCCCCCATCAGCCAGTCTTTCCTGTCTGAAATTGCAGTTTGAAGAGTCTAAACTAACATGCGGAGTTTCTGCTTTTCATTATTCTATTAATGCATCATGCACACAACATAAGGTGTTACAATAATAAAGGATGCAATAGTTTCTGAAGTTTGTTTCAATTTATTCAAGGTGTGCTGTCCCAATTTTTGCGAAGTTCATGCAAGCCTTAAATAAATTATTTTTAAAGTGCAACGAAGGTAAACATGACTACACATTTAAATTCATACTGTTTCTTCATACATTCAAATTACTCATATGTTCACTACTATCTGCATTTTTGTCTTTAAAATACTCCAAGGCTTCAGTGACTCAATATTTCTGATAATTTGAGAGTAACTTTTTTTTACTGAGTAGAAAAGGAACCACAATTTTAGTAACAAAGAACAAAAAGTAAATATTGTGCATTTAAAGCGTATAAGAACCTGTTTAAAAAAAATAGAAATTAAAGCCCATCTGTTACTATAGAAATCCAAATCAACTACATTTTCATAAGGCTGGAATAAAATTTTAAGGATTTCATACTTGTTAGCTGTCAACATTCTCTCTTTTGTTTTCATCAGTGAAACTTTTTGTTATTGCTTGCCAATGGAAGGCCCCTCTCAAAGTCTATAATAAGAAGTAAAGCTACACTGAACTCCACTGGAATTTTGGATAAAGTTTATAACTAAGAAACATTGAAAAGATCTGTTAATATGATAACTAGAGTTACCAAACAGTAGGTTAAACTTATCAGTCACAATACTGTTCTCATAATCATAGCTTAGAAGACTTCACTCCATTGAACATTTTTAAATTGAAGTGTCTTTCATTAATCACTGAAACACTGCATGTTGACATGACTTAAAAAAAGGATAAAAAAAAAAAATTTAATTATTCCTGTTCTGCTCAACTAAAATCCTTTCATTTCCAAACAACATTGTGCTGTTGTTCTCTAGATTCTTTCATTTTCTGTAAGAAAAGTATTTTCAATTGAAGACTGTTAAAACCATTGATTTACCCTTTGTGATGAAACTAAGCCACCAGGCACAACTTCAACAGAAGGGTTTTTTTTTTTTTTAAATAAATAGACCTGAGCTAAGATAGCTAGTTCCTGGCATCATTGAACTAGCAATTATTTGCTTCCCTGAACAGGCATACATGCCCTAGAAAAATGGTATCAATAGAAAAGCTGCAAAATGTTTCACTACAAGCCTCAGAACCAATTCTGTGATTGGTTTTTTGCTTGGAAATCAAAATATGGCAAATTATGCAGACAGAGATTAATGGAATTATATTTGACTTGGGAGCTTTCTGTATGTGGGCTAAATTGAACTCAGATTCTCAAGGATTAAAAAGTTTGGAGGCATCCACCTGATTCACCAGAAGGAGGGGCCTCACGTCATTGGGGAAAAATATAGTTGTTATTAAAATACAAAGCTATTTGTTTACAGAGTTCCTTAAGACCCAGAAAATTCTTGTGAAGCGTCAATCTACAAAAAGCAGCTGACAATATTTGATTACCTGGCTATGTTAGAGCAGTATTCAAGCTACACGGCTGCAGCAGAACTTCAGACCACTCTTAATCAGGAGAATATTTTTCACATTTAGAAGTTCCAGAATTTTTAACACTAACTGAACAAACCCAACAAAGTAATTTGGTTGAAAGTAAATGGCTTTCAAATAGCTGCTATCTGCCTTGTTGTTCAGTCTGCCTCCAACAAAATAGATAATAAAATACTTTGCTCCATATTCACAGAAATGTATAGTAAATTGTCTGCTGGAATTTGTATTATTCAAAGAGTTAACAAAGAAGAAAAACATTGTACTATATATGTGAATACAAGGTTAAGCAGATTAATACCAAGTCTTTAACTGATTAAAGGCAGGATAAACTTTAAAATGTAAGATTTTATATGAAAGACTGAAAAAAAAAACCACAAAGAAAATGTTGAATTTCCTGGTGATTTTAGACCTTAAAGTATAGCAGCTCTATACTGGAACAATTTTCCAATATAGGAGTCTGCTTCTGGTGAATCGGAAACAAATTGAGAGATACCCAGATATCCATGGAAAATTTTTATGTTTATGGTCATGAAGTACTAATGTGATAAGCATCTTGTACTCTTCCAAATGTACATTCGTGTTAGGCAACTGCTTAGCAAAGTGTAAGCAAAAAATTCGATGAAGGAAGGTCAGCAGGAAGCTTTCTTGTAAACTCAGCACTGTGAAGAAACAAGCAGCTTTTTCCCTTTAACCTGTTTCTGGTGCAGTAAAATGTTTGGTTTGGCCTTCAATGGGGAGCTTTAAACAGAAATAAATAGAAGTATAAAAGTTATTTAAATCAGTTTAATGTTATAATTGGGAATTTGAATGTTGGAAGATAAATGCTTAATAATTCAGAGGAAAAGAATCAGTGAAAGAATGAGTGTGTAGCAAATCAAAGTATGTGCAAAAAGAAGAAACAATTTATTGGTTCAAGGAGAGAACTAAATTAGTGTTCCAATTATTATGTTTGCAGAATTCCTTGGTGAGTAATTCTTCTCACTTTTAGACAACTCAAATAATTCATACTTGAGTAGGTTTTCCAAGTAACTTGCGGGAATTCAACCATAAGACTCAATAAGGCTAAAGGGAGTCTTACAACTGATCTCTGTTCACCAATACGCTAAAGGTATTTACATCTGAGATAGTTTTTAAAGCTGTTTAGACCTTGACTTTAGAGTGATTAGACCCCAATATAAGGAGGACAACCTACCCTTGGCAAATATTTGCATGTGGCAGAGAATTGTGATTTATTTCTACAAGTGTTTTTGCTCAGCTTCAGTCAAAGGAGAAATCCACCTTAACTTATTTGGATAATATGCACCTTTTTCAGTATTATACTTCCAGTTTTACCAAAAAATTTAAAATGTCAATGACCTTTTCTATAAACATATCTTGCTTTACTTAGGTAAGGAACTTCAGCAGATTGGAAATTCCCAAGAGTCTTCAGCATGTCAGCAGTGTTAGAAAAACTGTTATGAGGAGTGTTTTTAATGCAAGAAGAAATAACTTAGGATATGCCTCCCATAGACACACAACTCCCAGATTGATTTGCTCTCCAGTATAAAACCACTTTATCTGTAAAAGGCTTTGTTCCCCTTCAAAACATTTTGAAGACCTCTACCATCCAGACAGATTGCATCTGCCATGCTTAACAAAAAAAAAAACAAAAAAAACCCACACTGAAAGAGTCAAATTCAGAAGAATTTTAGAGAGCACAAAAGCACACTAGAATTCCTCAGGATTTGAGGAAATAGGATTATATGTTTCCAATACATTTTCAATATTTAAAGCAGAGAGATACATAAAGCAAAACAAATGCAATGGTATAGGCAACAAGCAAACCACAGATATTCATGTCACTGTCTGTCCTGTTTTTCACATGACTTTGCCTAGATCTGCACTGAATATTTGTGCTTGCAAAAACAAGGAACAAGCCTCAGAGCCAGCTGTATTTTGGGATCTGTATGCCCATCCTGAATGCATCCCTCAAGTAACAGACTCTACTGGCTTTCCTTGCTTTTTTTTTTCCAAGTGGGACCATGTTGTTTTCCCTTTGAGAGACACCTGCAAATCTGCTTCGCCCTGAGAATACGTCCAAAACTAGTCTTTCCCAAACAGGCTTGTCAAAAATTATGTATCACACAGAGCTAAAAGAATCTGCAATAGTGGCCCAACATGTACGTTTCCCTTCCTTTCTGACAAGTTTCTGCAGTTACATCCAGATTAGTTGAATCTGGTTTTGCTGGAAAAGACAGGTCGTGCTTTCTAATAGAGAGCTCATTACCTGTTTACCCCTAACCACTTCTGTGTAGCTAGTGTTTGTCAGCATATATATACTAGCAGAAGCTAGTGTAGCTTGAAAAAAAAATAATTATCTTTTTATAGCTAACTTTGTAAGTATAAATCTTGATAGAGTATTGAGACTACACAAAGACTATACAAGCATGGGCTTTTTTACCTTTTCTTCACATAAAACCCTTGACAATTCTTTGACAGCGCCATGATGGTTCATTCATTCCTTCTCCCTCTGTTCTCCCTGTGTTGCACAAACAATCACACATATAGAGCCTAGTTTGAATTAACATTTAGAAAAAAAAAAGGTAGATGAAAATCAAAGACCCAGGAAACTACAGACTAGTCAGTCTCATCTCTGTTCCTGCAGGATCATGGAGCAGATTCTCCTGGAAACCATGCTAAGGGACATAAAAACAATGAGGTGTTTGGTGCTAGCCAACATGGCTTCACTAAGGGCAAATCATGCCTGACAAATTTAGTGGCCTTCTATGATGGTGTTACAGAGCTGATGGGTAGGAGGAAAGCAGTTGGTGACATCTACCTGGACTTGTACAAAAGAGATCAACACTGTCTCTCACACAGCTGGGGGAACATCAGTTTGATAGATGGACCACACAGTCAATAAAGAATGGCTGGGTGGCAGCACACAGAGAGTTGTGGTCAATGGCTCAATGTCCAGTTGGAAACTGGTAACAAGTGGTATCCATCAGGGGTTGGTGTTGGGACAGATCTTGCTCAACATCTTTGTCAGCGACATGGATAGTGGGATTGAGTGCACCCTCAGCAAGTTTACCAATGACACTAAGTTATGCAGTTTTGTTGATACACTGGAAGGAAGGGATGCCATCCAGAGAGACCTTGACATGCTTGAGAGATGGGCCAATGCCAGCCTCATGAAGTTCAACTAAACCAAGTGCAAGGTCTTACACCTTGGTCAGGACAATCCCAGGCACAGCTACTGGCTGTGAGGAGAAGAGATTCAGAGCAGCCCTGTGGAGAACGACTTGGGGTTTTGGTTAATGAGAAACTTAACATGAGCTGGCAGTGTTCAAAGACCAATCCTGAACTGGCAAAGATATTCAGGTAAACAGACTGACATTTCAGATAGCTGCCTGAAAATTCATTGGAAGCTGGTTGCTTTTTCTGTTCCCATGCTCATATTTCATAACAACTTTACTGTTTCAAAACAGCATGTACTCTTTCTCATGTATGATGTGAATTAATTAAAAAATAAATTAGGCTAGAAATAATAAGGGATTTGGTTTTGATTTGGTTTGTTCATGTTTTTTTCTCATCTAGAATGAAACGGAGGTGTAAAAGACCTTCAAATATTTATGCAAGTATACTGAGAAAGAAAAGAAAGGCTGCAGTATTAATATATATAAAATATTGGTAAAATGCAGTTGTTTCATTGTCAAAATATAGCAAATATTTTCCATTAAATCTTTTAAATAAAATCAGCTGTATGCAAGTGTTTTAAATATAAATTCCAACACTGTAGTCCAATTCTACATTCATGAAGGTGTGTTACACTCCTAATTTTTAACAATTACTAAAAAAAAAAACCAAACCATCTTTTCATTCCAGTTGACTTCAGGTACTATGAAGTTTGTATGTAGTATGTAGTGTCTGGGATATTTTGAAAATCTTCCTGTAATACCATTTTCTTATCAAGTGTTCACTTCTAATCAGCAAAAGGTACACCTTTGCTTCTATTCAAGGAGGCCAGGTGGATGAATATTCAGTTTGACCAAGCTGTCTATCAACAAACTATCTACCAACACACTAATCATAGAATCATAGAATCATAGAATAGTTAGGGTCAGAAAGGACTTTAAGATCATCTAGTTCCAGCCCCCCTGCCACGGGCAGGGACACCTCAAAATAAACCATGCTGCCCAAGGGTCTGTCCAGCCCAGCCTTCAACACTGCTAGCAATGGAGCATTCACAAGTTCCCTGGGCAACCCATTCCAGTGCCTCACCACCCTTACAGTAAAGAACTTCTTCCTCATATCCAATCT
>JANRGW010024381.1:2126-17509 GCA_024733675.1 Psilopsiagon aymara
ACATCTGCAGAGCACCTTGTACCTTAGGATCTCAATTGCTTCATCTGAATAAGCCCATGTTAACAGCCATGTACTGCAGATTAGAATATGTAAGGCATAACCACATCCTCTTACAAATGATACTCCCCAAATCACCCATTTCTTCCTCTCAGCTGGAGGTCAGCACTCTGGCAGCTGAGTGGTGATAAAAGATGGTGAAAGTCTGCTTCAGTGTAGAATCATCTAGTTAAAGTGCCACTGAGATCCTGACATCTGCTTACGCTCAGAAGTGCTCAGAGTTAATTAAGCTACCCCAAAAAATCACAGCAAGCTGTGCATTAGTTGAGTACAGTGCATGGCTCGGAGCACTAAACCATGTTTTACCACATCTCCATTCAGGATAAGAACAAAACTGCCTCTAAAAAAAAAGTGAACTTGACAAAGTTTCCAAATTGGTTAAGTTAGCTTTCAATGTTAAGCTAAGATTGGAAAAGGATGAAAGGGAAGTGTAAGGAAGGTACAGTCCTATTCCTGGATAAAGTGAGGTCAGTATTATTTCAAATAGTATTATTTCAGTATTATTGTAAAAAGAGAAAATCAGTTGCATGTGTCCTGGTCAAAACCTTAAAGGCACAGGCTTCATCTGAAAGCCCTACAAGATTATAGAACTCAAAATCATAAACTTTATATCAGCAGCTAGAAGAGGAACACAAAATAAAGACTGGTTAACAAAAGGTGGGGATAGGCAGGCTGTGATAGAGTCATAGAATCACAGAACCAACTATTTTGGAAAAGTCCTTTAAGGTCATCAAGTCCAACCATTACCCCAGCACTGCCAAGAGCACCACTAAACCACGTCACTGACCTGCCAGACACTTGAAAACTTCAGCAGGGAAGCAGAAAGCTGCCTGTAACACTGCTGCATTTGATGGCACCTTCAGTACAACATCCAGCAGCAACATAATCCGTCAAACCAGGCACATAAACCACAGAAGACCCAACCAGCAGCAGGAATCGTGGCTGGCTGCCATGACTCTCAATACACTGAAAATATTCAGCCATCACAGATGCAACAACAGCAGTCAAACTCCCCTTCACTCTTCATTTTTGGAATATTAACATAACTTCAGGTAATAATTGAAGTATTTGCTCCCCTTGCTCTAATGAAATCTAAATATAGCACTTCAAATACTGTGATTATTATATTAACCAATGCTGATCTGCTTTCACATTTTGCTGTAAATCAAGTGTGCAACATTTATGTTAAGGATGCAATTTCAATGCCATTAAAAATTTATTTGTGCACTTCAACTAGAGGCACTTCTGAAAACCCCACCTCAATGCAGGTACAATCATGTTCATAGTTATTAGAACTGTCAAACATGGAGCACAGACAAGTTTGGGGGGTTTTCTATTAGCAAAGAGCATGACAAAAATGGGGCATAAAACTGTGGCTTCTGGGGGATAATATACACCATCAGGGGTTGGCTATTTGCATTCTACAGGATCACAGATGTACTCCGTTTACTAAATAAGGACTGAATCTGAGCTTTCGACTGAGAATCTTCGCATAAGGATTTAATGGATTTGTAGTTTCAGCAGCAAATCTACACAGACAGGAAATTAGCCCAAATTAAGAAGTAAACTGTGGTTTTCAGGAGGACTACGGGATCAAATAAAGCAGAAGAGGTAGGAGAGACCCAGAGGATAATGAAGCTATTGGATTTAGTAATGAGGATCACTAAAAAATTCTGCCTTCCCCAGCAATAAGCCAGTAATTCAGAAAAAACACCCAGTGTAATCCAGCCAGTTCCATGGAACTGGCATCAAAAATCATACGGTCTGCACAGACAGGATGATATAATTCATCATTCTTTAACTAGAACGAGATCATAAGAGATCAGATGAAGTATTCTTAAAAATATTGCCTTTTCTGCATTCCTATTTACTGATGCTGAGGAGAAATAAGACAGGACGTCATCTTTAAGCATTTAACATTCTCCATATTGTCTACTAGATGACTGTGCCTTTAGTCTTTCCTGGTCCTTTCTGTGTCCAGGTATCACTTCCAGCATGCTTTAGATTTGTCTAGAACCTCCTGTTCTCAGAGGTAATACCCTGCACGATACAATTGCCTCTGAGAAGCCAGGCTGTCCAGACACTCTTGTGGTACAATCACACCCTCTGCATAAAAGCCCAGCTATGTGAGTACACCATACGTGGTGGGACACACGACAGCAGAATCACATAACAACCCCAAAATCTGCAGAAGTAACTCAAATACATTCCTGTTTAAGACAACACAACAAGTTAAAAATAAATCCATACACGTTGCCATTACTCATTTTCTGCCCCACCATGGAAAAGATTATAGAACAATGTTAAAACATTAAGATATTAAGTTCCATCTCCTGCAGCTCCCATCCAAATCATAAAGCCTCTTTTTTCTCCTTTTTAGGTCAACTCTGACATTGACTGGTCCTGCAGCTAAATACCATCTTGCTCTGAAGGATTTGCTTGAGATGGCACAGCAGGCCTGAAGCAAAGCAGGAAAATGAATTCAAGTCCTTAAGGTGTAAGCAACCATTGTTTTTCTTCCAGGTTACCCTTAATCTCCAGCCTCCTGCTTCACCTTAATGCCATTCTGAATTTTACAGTCTTTATAGAAAAATGTTTCTCCCCAGGAATTAGTCACCTTTCCTAACAACTTACTTCTGTGGGAAGAAATTCCCACAGAAACTCTCCCCAAAAAGCTGCCGCCTCAAATCTCAACTGAAATGTGCATTTGAAGTCAACTTACATGAAACAATGTCTTAAAATAAACTGATTTACTCGCTCTTGCTACAAATATCAGAGAAGACTGTGTGTGGAAAAAGCTAAATCATGTGTTTATATGAAGTATCCTTCAACTCACTCAACGTGTGCATTTGTTTACGTGCAAGTTTGCACTGATTTTCAAGTATCCTTAGTCCCATGTGAACCACCAGCATTAGAAGGAAGAAATTCTTTCCTATAAAGGAAGAAGTTCTTCACTGTGAGGGTGGTGAGGCACTGGAACAGGCTGCTCAAAGAATTGCACTCCCCAGCAGTGTTAAGGCCATGTTGGACAGAGCCTTGCGTGACATGGTCTAGTGAGAGGCATCCCTGCCCATGGCAGGGGGTTGGAAACAGACAATATTAAGACCCTTTCCAACCCAAAGCATTCTATCATTCTAGGATAAGGAGAGAGAATTATTCTTTTAGAAGATGAAAATATGATTATAAATACATGGAAATTGAACTACAAAGAACATGAAGAACCTTATTCCTTTACCAAACACGAGACAAAAGTGGCCATGTTCAGAGGCTGCCTCAAAAAAGAGACTGACAGGCAGAAAATCCTTTTAGTCTTTTCCTACATCATACCAGGTAAAAGACAGGCTGAAAACAGGGACTCCATGTCACAACATATTAATTGCTAATAGGACAGATCCTGCAGTCGTTACATAAATCTACTTCAAAAAGGCCCGCAAAGAGCAAGCCTTTGAACAACCCTTGTTTTATCTTGTACAAGCACCTCATTGAAGTGAAATTACACTTTCTGTGCATCATGTTTGGAGACAGTTATTAATGTTTAATTACATTTCATTTTCAATGTATTGCTACATGTCAAAACTCTGCTAAATAAATATGATCTGACATGAGGTTGCAAAGCACCAAAAAATACTGGCTGGCAGGAGCCAAGAGTAAAATTAACCACCAGGATAATCCACAGAGTATATATTCTGAACTTACCTTAAAATTAATTTGCATCATGGGAAGGACATGAAGCAAAGTTCCATCCCAGTCCACACTGATGAGGGAATTCACAGTTGCTGACTCCAAGCACTGCAACGTTTTGTACTTGTCACGGGACACGCTTGCTTTTGTACCCAGAACTTCAGCAATCGCTTTAAGATTAATTGGAAAAAAATCAGATAAAGAAAACTGTAAGAGTTAACTTTTTTGCCTGGATCACTGGATCATTCTTACTACTGGAAAATACCTGCACTTGGTTGGTTCCTAATGGATGCAGGAGAGGGACTCTTCATCAGGGTCTGTAGTGTCAGGATATGGGGTGATGGGTTTAAACTAAAACAGGGGATGTTTATGTTAGATGTAGGGAAGAAGTTCTTTACTGTGAGGATGGTGAATCACTGGAATGGGTTGTCCAAGGAAGTTGTGAATGCTCCATCCCTGGCAGTGTTCAAGGCCTGGCTGGGCAGAGCCTTAGGCAACAAGGTCTAGGGTGAGGCATCCCTGCTCATGGCAGGGCTGCTTGGAACTAGATGATCTTAAGGTCCTTTCCAACCCAAACCATTCTATGATTCTATGATTCTGTAATGCTGTAACCAAGTGAAGCATAGCACACAAGTTTTTCATTAAATCAGAAAATATGTGCTTTGGTTTGGGGAATGCATTGTTAAAATGGTTTTTATTAAAACTGATGACTCTAAATAAACAGGAAAATACATAATAGAAAACTGGAAAGAAAAACTGTTATCAAAATAGAAGAATAATTATATCCTTTTGTTTCTTCTTGACTACATGAAATTATTAACAACAGAAGTGTCATAAAGACCTTGTCTTCTGGCTTTATTATTATTATTTAATTTCCATTAGCAGTTTTCTCTGCACAATCAAATAGGCTCCAGGTTGGCCTTGTGTATATTCAAGGGGGGTTGCAAACATGGCAGAGAGATTTCTTTCAGAAAGCTAAAACTTACTGATTAGAAAACTAAAATACTAGCAGGAGGATTATTAAATATATTTAATTCCTTTACACAATACCTGACCATCACGACTAAAAGACCCTTTATATCTTCAAGAAAATATCTTTTAACACTTAGGTATTTAGTTTTTTGATCCAGTACACACTTTTTTACATACCTAAAAAAACTTTTTCTTTTCCAATGGAATAGGTGCCACAGACAACAAGAGTACGTGGGTTTAAAGTCACTGTCTCAAAGGCAGTATTAACAGCAAACTGGATAACCTCTTGTTGAGAAGGAAAAGTGTATTCAGGACTACAGTATCTGGAGCATGGAAACAAGAAACACCACTTCATTACACAAAATAAAGGATGTGAATTCACCAAGAAGGCTCTCAAAACTGCATGCATACAGTAACAAAGTAATGAGAAAGATGTTGTCTTCTACAGTGTTTCAGTCTACGTGCAATCTATTTATTAGAAACTGAGGAGCCCAGATGAAATTGCTGCAATAAAATCCACATCGAGTGTATCAGTCTTTTCTCTACAACTATTCACTTGTCTGCCACTGACACTCAGTTCTGCAGTTTTTTCTCTATAAATATCAAGTGCTCTTTCAAGTTAGATATTTGTATCACTTACTAATTACATCCTCATGTCTATTTTCTGTCATGCACACAAACTATACCATAAGGCATTATTCATTGGCAGAAACATATGGAGCTGAAATGAAAATCTGCAGCTGGGCTTTAGTCACCATGCACAGAAAAACAATTTTATATATATGAGTCAGAGAAAGGTCTAATGAAAACTTGGACAACTGACTGAATCATTTGGCATTCTTTCACTCTTTGAATTCTCCCACACCCTTTTTCACAACGGAGTTGAATCCACATAAAAAGTGTTCCAAGAACCTCTTATTTCCTAAATGAAATGTTCAGCTCTGAGTTTTGCCACCCAGAATTTATACCACTCAATGTCATTTCAGTAAATGCTTTAACATCTTTTCTACTACCCACTTCTATTCTCTCATATAACAGCATAACAGATGAACAAGCTAGACATACATGGACTTTAAATAAATCCCTCATTTTATTCAGCACTAAACAGAGCTAGCAAGTGTTAAAACAGTTATGTCAGACATTTACACTTACATTTATTTGGTTCATATAAAGTCTTATTAAATTGAAAAGAGAGTTATATTGGGGGAAAAAAACCACCCTAAGAATTCAACACAACTTACGTGGTATCAAGGTAAAGGGTGTGAACCTGCTGACCACTCAAAGCAGGGTAGCGCTCCATAGATGGATCTGCCCTGAAGTCTCCTGTGTGCAGAATAACAGTTCCACCGGGTAGGCAGAAAAGGATCATTGCTGCACCTGGACAACTGTAACAGATAAAAAACCCCATACAAATTGTGTTAGTTCTCTAGACTGATAAACCACCTTAAGAGTTATACCACACTATGTTCAGTAGCAGGAAGCTGTGCAGAACAGCATTTTAAATTACACCTACTATGCAGCTTAATTTAACTAGAAGTTCCTGTTTCTAAAGGAATTCTGAAGTTAATCTTATGGCCATAGATAAGCTGGACTTGAGTTTTCAGCTGAGATGGAAAAAAGACAAAAAACATGGCAACAGTAATCAAGCATTAACTGCCTTTTTGGGATCCTCTGTCTTCTAGTACAAGAAAGATGCAGCCTCTGTTGCAATCCCGGAGGTTTTATACTTGATTCAAAGGGTAAACAGCACTCTTATTCAGGAGAACGAGAATTGTATTGTTGCAGATACATCTTCACTCCTGCAGGACTTACTGAACCATGCCCTTTTAAATTCTATCTGCAGACTTTAAACACTATCCACCATCCAGAATTCCCTGGTTATAAACACAATTCTGTTACTGGCCACAGTGCATCCACAGCACCTTTTGCAGTTCCTTGCCAGAGCGGTCTGAAGGGCAAGAACTCAGGCTAGAAAACCAGAGTGGGACTATTCTGGACATGAATCATCTGTAATGGATAAATGAAATCTCAAAAAAAAAAAAAAGGGCATGAATCAGAGCTCAAATGACAGGACTGGTAACCTCTCCAAGAAGTTGAACTTTGTACCTGAGGTTTATATGCCTTTTAAATTGAAGCAGAGGATCAGAGACACAAACAGGAAAAATGAGAATTGTCCAAATCACATAAGCAACAAGGCTTTCTCCACTCCCAGAAAGGGTTCTTAAAGGACTTCATGGAATCTTATCTCTAACTCAAATCATACAATAAACAATATTCAAACCAGCTGTGAGACAGTCCTGTGTGACAATATATACTCTAGGGAAAGGACTCTTCCCCTAACCCATAACCAAATAAGCCACCAAAAGGCATCATAGCAACAGCACAGGGCTGTTAAGTCTGGTGCTACTGAACCGCACATTCCCAGCATAACAGCCAAAAATCTCACCCTTTATCACCAAATCCAGGAGAAATTTTGCTCCAGAATTAAACAGTTCCATTTTCAAAATGTTGGTTAGGTTTTGTCTCTCCTGGGATAACTCGTTTTTCTTTCGCTGATGATTTCACTACATTCAGTTGAAGCTGCAGGAACCTAACGTATCTAATAATCAAATGTAGGAAGTTGCCAAGTAGAGACCAAAAATTTAAGTGTGCAGACCACTAGAAAAATCATTCAACCTCGCAACAAACTTAACGGTTATGGAGCCATGTGTGGCTAATACTAGGTACTCATTACAAGCAAACATAATGAAGTTAAACTAAAATGATCAAAAAAAGCCTATTCTCCTTCAAAGTTCACCTCTTTCAGAAGCTAATTACTTGCAAGAAATTTAGGCTCCTACATGCCTAACCCATTTCTGAAAGTGAAAATGCATGTTACTAAGTCAACTCAGGAATGTGAAATATTTTCAGCCTTATTTTTTCAAATCCCCTAAACTCTAAAAATCCTAAAAATATAAACTGTGTCTCTACAGCTCTTTAATATTCTATACATACAAATATTGCACAACAAATGCAGTAATACATACTGATTGGCATCGAGCAGCACCACTTTGATCCCATCCACTATACATTCTGTGTCCATTGGCAGTATGTGGACATACTCCTCTTTGACTCGAAGTTTGCTCTTTACCAGATTGCCAGTTATCTGCAACAGGGAAAGGATTTAAATGGAATAGGAACAAAATCTAAAAAAAGCCTTTGTTTATTTTAGAAACAAAAGCTCTCAAAGCCAGACTGTTTAGCTTAGAGAGAAACTATGAGAAACTATGAGATCCTGGGTATAATCAGGCCTTTCAGTAGCATTTCACCTCTCAAAAAGCAAAGTGAAAGAAAGCTTGTCTTAAAAAAAGCAATACTTAAAAGCCCACCAATGGGTTATGGACTGGAATCAGAAAGGAATCAAGCAAGGGGGAATAACACCTGTTATAGACTGCCAAGTCAGAAAGAGGAGCTGGGTAAAGCCTTCTTTAAACAATAGAAGTTTCCATGCCACAGGCCCTGGATCTTATCACAGAGGACTGCAGTTACCCCAACACCTACTGGAAGGCCTACCCAGAACACAGGCATTCTAGGAGACTTCCAAAGTAAATTGGAAACACTTTTTTGATGCATGTTCTGGATAGGCTGATGAGGCAAGGTGCCCTACCATGTTACAGGTAAAGAAGAGTTGGTTGGACATATGACAGCTAACAGCAGTCTTGGCAATTCAGCAGCCTGAAGCACAGGACACACAGGAACCTCTGATCTGTTCACTTTCACCAGTATAAAAGTGATTATAGTTGCATAGGGACTTCATAATACCCAGTAATCTTGGAAAATCTTACCTTGTTACAGTAGATAGGAAACATGAAGTTTTTTGTTAGCCCACAATAGTGATCGGAGTGAAAATGAGTAAGGAAATAAGCTGTGCAGCCTTCAATTTCTCCATAATGGAAGGCATCAACTGTAAAACCAGTTCCTAAAGCAAAAAGGGAAGTGAAGGCAGTCAGCAAACTTGCATAGTTCAGAACTAGTTTCTAACTACATGTTCCTTTTTTCTTTTTCTTCCAAATGAAAAGGTAATACAGCTACACTGCATGCAGTTGGAGGAGCCATATAAACATGAGCATGGTTTGTGTATGAGTCAGTCACAAAAAAGTTTTTCACTTACTAAATAAAAATTTAACAAAGTGTCCACACACACACTTTCACAGGCCTCCCAAATACCTGTTGTTCAGCTGGCATCCTACACAGATGGCAACTCCTGAAGCAAATGAAACATTTACCTGCATTCTGCTGGTATTTCTGAAAGTTCATGTAGATTAAAATCTAATACCAGTATCTTCACACAAATAAAACAAGTAACTACAGCTTAGAATCACAGCATAGTTAGGGTTGGAAAGGACCCTACGATCACCTAGTTCCAACCCCCTGCCACGGGCAGGGACACCTCCCACTAAACCATGCCACCCAAGGCTGTGTCCAACCTGGCCTTGAACACTGCCAGGGATGGAGCATTCACAAAATACATTTTGCAATCAAATTGCAATCATGCAATTATTCTACATTTAATAATCCTCTTAAAATGTGCTAGCATGTAGAATCATAGAATGGTTTGGGTTGGAAAGGACCTTAAGACCATTCAGTTCCAACCCTCTGCTATGGGCAGGGACTCCTCACACTAAACCATGCTGCCCAAAGCACTGTCCAACCTAGCCTTGAATCATTTACCACTTCTTTGGGCAACCTGCTGCAGCGATTCACCACCCTCACAGTAAAGAACTTCTTCCTTATATCCAATCTAAACTTCCCCTGTTTAAGTTTGAACCTGTTATCCCTTCTCCTAACTACAGTCCCTAATGAATAGTTCATCCCCAGCATCCTATAGCCCCCCATCAGATACTGGAAGGCTGCTATGAGGTCTTCACGCAGCCTTCTCTTCTCCAGGCTCAACAGCCACAACTTTCTCAGCCTATCTTTATATGGGAGGTGCTCCAGTCCAATGATCACCCTCATGGCCTCCTCTGGACTTGCTCCAACAGCTCCATGTCCTTCTTAGGCTGAGGAGACCAGAAGTATACACTGTATTCCAAGTAGGGTCTCATAGGAACAGGAGAGCAGGATCACCTCCTTTGATCTGCTGGTCATGCTTTGTTTGATGTGGCCCAGGACACTGCTGGTTTCTGGGCTGTGAGCACACACTTTAGTGGCTCATGTTCAGCTTCCCATCGGCCAATGTAATTATGAAGCAGGCAATGTGGGGGCTTCCAATCTATCTGCTGAGATGAAACATGACTGATTTGCCATTGTATGCTTTCAGTGAGGCTGTTTGTATAAAGATGAGGCATAAAGAGAGCTAGATAGAGGACAGCTCTTTTCTCTGCAAATATATTTGTTTCGAAGGCAAACATACTGACAGATGGTCCTTTCACACCTTCTTAAGCCCACCAAATAGCACACAGAATTAATTCATCCAGCAGCACTCAAATTTTTTTTCATTTTATGTAACATAATTTTTCCAGATCTTCCAGAATCAGCAATGGCTCTACTTACTTGAGGTTAGAGCTTCATGGATTTGCAACTCCAAAAACAACATAGCAGTCTGCTAATTAAAAATCACAAACCAAAAAAAATGCCCAAGTGTTTGAGAGGTACCAGACTCAAAACCTCAGGAAGGCTGAACTATCCCAGGCCATTGGGATAAATATGCATCATTAGCAAAACAGAAAATACAGTCAAAGAGACTTCAAACAGAGTAACAAAATTCAGAACAAAGATAATACAGTTTACAACAAAACGACTTTAAGACTTTAAGATTGCATTGTAGGCACAGGAGCCTGCTCTTGAAAGTTATTATATATGGAAAATTCTTTAAGCTCATAGAAGCCATGATACTGGTCTGGCCCCAGAAAGACATATATCAGTTTTCATGAAACAGCTTTGCACTTTGGATCACTAATATATTTCTATTTGGCTTCCTCAAGTATCTCCCTAAGACTAAGACAAACTTTGGTGGTAAACAGAACTGTGAGGATTTGAAGCTCTTTAAGCCACTGATCCATCAGCATGTAATTTATGTAATTGCTCGAGGAGATTCTGGTAAATTCTTCTCTGTTTCCTTAACTAACCTCATCTGCTTGGTTTTCATTTCTTTGCTTTCACAGTTGTAGTAAATTGTATTTCTAATACTACTGAATTTCAAATACAAAATTGAAATCAATTCTCTTAAATTAGCATAAGGAAATAATTGCTATTGACCTGTTTTCAGGAACAACTGAAGCAATGTGAAAGATTAAATTCAGGCATCAGGAATGAATATTAATAAGGGATATATTCAAAATTATTTAAGAAAGTAGATCCAACTTTTCAAACTGCTTTTTGCTGTGGCAAAACCATTCAGAAATCAGTCCTTGAACTCATTGTGGTGAGATAACTATTTCACCGTTTTCAGTCATTGCTAACTCTGGTTCTGCAAACACCTTCTGAAGATTGGCACCTACACCAGATTTTATCAACTCAGATGGAGGAAAGAAATGAGGAACGGAATTATGGGCTGTAATCTAAATGGTTATGAAAAGTGTAGAATACTGAAGTCTAAATTTAGGAAAAAAAACAACCCAACATTCAAGCCAAAATTAACCTCTATAAAAAGCAACAGTTCTCTCTCACCTGGAATCTTCTTGTAGAAAGGGCAGTGCTTTTTTCTTGTTCCTTCATCTGCAGTAGATAATACTTTAAACTTTTTTCTCCACCTTTGCTGGCCACCAGAACTTACATCTGCAAAGGCTCCATTTTTTGTTGAACTTTCTGTAACTGTTGTTACATCTTCCACAGACCCTTCAGCTTTCCTTTTTTCCTTTCTGGGCCTCTTTCCATTGGGAGTTACTGAACTTGGTATCTGCTTTCCCTCACCCAAACACATCTCTTCTTTGCTTTCCTCTTTTACTTTGGGTTTTAACCCAAAAAAAACACCAATGTCCATTTGTTTGAGTTCTTTGGCAGGACTGTATTTGGCATTCCTACTTGCTAAAGAAAGAGATGTTACTGGTTTAGAGTTGGGGCTGGGAAAGCACACAGCAGCTGTATTAGAGTTTCCTTCTTTCTCCACTACTGACTGCGAACTCTCTTGCCAAGCTGTTTTTTCAACTCCATTAGAAGGCATTTTATCTGCATTAGTTAAAATGTTACTTGGCTCCCTCAAAGCATTACTCTTCTGAGTCAGAAGAGACCTAGCACCTTCTCTGGCTAGCAGTGACGACATTTCAGTAGAACTCAGGTATGCAGAATCCAAAGCACAAGCACCAGTATCTTCTGATTCTGTATCACCTGATTTAGCAGCAGAGGAAATCAATTCAGGCCCTTCAGCCTCCTCCCACTTAAAAGGAGAAGAGGCTCCCCTGGCTAGTATCTCTTGCTGATGATCTACACATGCTGCATTACAAAACCTCTTGTGACTCTGAGAAACAGTTTTTACACCATGATCTAGATGGTCCAGTGGCTTAACTTCCTCACAGTGTCTGTTTTTAATTATGGAATCTCTTGGTTTGGTATGCTCATACTGAGGCTTCTGCTGTGAGAGAAGTCCATCAAATGTTTTGAACTTCACAGAATTGCAGTCTTCATCTTCAGAGTTACAGTCTTTGAATAGTTTCTTTTGTGATATTTTCACCTTTTCTTCCTCATTTTCCTCTTCACTTTCCTCAAAAGTGCTCAGTGGAGAATAAGAAATTTCACACTCACTGAAGTCTGCTTTTGACTGTAGTAAACTAAGCTGACTTGTATCTTTCTCACTACACAAAGCTTCTCCTGCTCCACTTTCTTGAGTGGATACGAAGTCATAAAATTCAAAATTACAACTATTATCTGTTGTCTGTGTCTGCTGAAATGTCTCCTGAGGCATCTGCTCATGTGCAAAAGAGGAAGTACCTTCACTGGTTAAATTCAGAGACTTCATTTGTGGTGAACTCTGAACCTTCAATGTACAGTCACCATTAGGGATATTTTTTATGTTCTTAGATAGTTTCTCACCCTGTGAGATATGCTCTACTTGACCTGGGGAGCGGCTGAGCTCTGGAGCAGCAGAACATGTCATCTTCCCCTCCAAAGTGTTTGATAAAGAGTTTACAATATAATCTCCAGCCCTGCTTGCTGCAAGTAGAAAATGGCTGTAACGCTTGTAGTGAGATGGAATGGTGGAATTGCACAGTAAACCATCAGGACACTCTATGAAAAGAGTTAAGCAGAGAAGTAATTTTAGTATTTTTGCAAATATAGTTGGCATAATTATTAAAAATCACACATGATACAATTTTAAAGCTGTTTCTTACAAAGGCAGCTATAGAGGAACAGAATGCACAAGTAAGAAGTATGACCTCCTGCCCTAAGCTGCCTAGAAAGGAGAATGCTTCCAACCTAAAACCAAACAGCTGCTGCTAATACAGCACTATGCCTGAATTAATACAGCCCTCTAACAACATGAATACCTAACCCTGTTTCAATATTGTGCTAACGTAATCACATGGCTTCCAGTTCTGAACTGTCTCACATGCAATGAGAGCAATGAGCTCAGAGCAGTAGCACCAGAAAAGGCCAGCAGACATGTTTCAAAATAAACCAAATCTTGGTTCTGAGTCAGCCTGAAATTCAATTTCAAATTGCCTGCTGGATCACACGTTAAAGAGAAAAAAAGCTCATGGTTTTCAGTGAAAAGATTATTCAGCAAAAAATCTGTGGCTATTCCCGATGCCTTTATTGCTGAGACTTTGCTGGCCTGTTGTGGGAAGATTTTAAGGTGAATATGTCAATCAGCCAGAGGGATTTTTCATCTGCTAATTATGGGAGATGGAAAAGGGGTGTTAACCATACACCCTATCTTAAACTGCTCCCCAAATCAGGATTAAAGTACTTAAGCTGTAGTGAATTTAAGTTCTCTTCATTCTTGAAGAAGAAACTTCCATGAAACTTACAAAGATATAAAAAGCAAAGTGACTCTGTTACCTAAAAGAGCCTTTACTTGAGTTTCCTGACTGGATGATGTTTCAAAAGCTAACAAGGTGTGCTAGGAACATAGAATCATATAAATCAACCAGGTTGGAAAAGACCTTGAAGATCATTAACTCCAACCATTTACCCCAGGGACGGCCAAGACCACCACTAAACCATATCACGGAGGGCCTCATCTACACATAAACTGAATATCTGGATCTGTTTGGACCTGGTATTTCCCCACAGGAAACTAGCAATTGGAACGCATCAGTTTTATTCCTCTTGAACAGAACTCAAAACAAAATCGTGTTGTCACTATGATACAGGAATGATCATGTATAATTCTGTAGCAAATTTCTAAATAAACTGGACCAGTATATTTTAGTAATATACTGGTAAATAGACCAGTAAATTAGCATAACAGATTTCAGCTTCCAACAATCCATACACAACTGGACAAATTATACAGCAACATGGACACAGGATAATACGATTTATACCTAAAGAAATTCACAGTCAGAAGTAGAACCCTCTTAACTGAAGGAGGGTTTCTGCTGACATTGACTTAGTAATTGAAACAGGCTCCATTATTTTAAAATGGTATGCACACTCAATTTCTTCAATAAACTGTTAAAACCTGAGCTTGCTGAACAACCTTTCATCTTTGTCACTGCTCTACAGAGATTCGGTTATGATGTGAGATATTCATGTCAGACTTCTATGTTCTTCACAAAGAACAGAAAATCTCATGCAAAAATAGTACTGATAAATGATCAGTAACAACATTCTAAAAATCACACCAACGACCCTCTCAGACTTTGAACTAAACATGAAAACCCAAGTTTTACAGCAATGTTATTTGAAAAGCCTTTTAAATTTCCCGTGAAGGCTTTTTTTCTTACTCTGTGAATACCTTTTTCATTGGATCCTGGAGTATCCAAACACTCAGCAACATGCCATCGAGGTGTCTGGACCAATAGCAAAGAAAAAGGCATCTGGCAGCTTGGGCAGTATCCATCATAAATGGGCTTTGCGTTTTGTGAGCTTTGGTCTGTGAGGCTGCTCGTGCTTTCCTGGGAGTGCACACTACTGTCATCTTTACATGGATCTGCATCCTTGTTTGGCCTTGATGCCTGCTCAGTTTTCTGAAGAGAATCAGTTTTTTCTACAGGCTTTTTTCTTTTTCTATTTGTCTTCCTTTTTGGCCTGCACTTGCCATCACTTACTGTCTGCTCAGGTGTAGAGATGCTTTCTGTATTACTCTGATGCTTTTTCTTCCTAATGGATTTGTACTCCCAAATGTCCTCTTCCAACGAGGTATCGTCAGACATGGCAAAGCAGGTATTCTCCTTTCTTTTAAGCAATAGTTCACAAACGTACCATTCTCTCCACTGATATGTTTTCTCTTCTGTCTTCTCTTCACTATCTGAAGAAAAGCACCTGAATTCATTTTGAAAATGCAGCACTGGGCCACAAACCATACAGCAGTCCGTGATAGGACTGAAGCATGGTGAATCCTAAAAATCATTAATGAGCGTCTCTTTGAATACTTGAAATTACTTCTTTTAAACAGAAGCTCAAATAAGATACAGCACGATTCGCAGGGTGAGCCATTTGCCTCAGCGTCCCCCAAGTAAACGGCCACCCAGGCCCGGCCCTAGGAAGGTGAAGCCTTCAGCCCCGCTGACCGCCACCTCGCTGCCCCAAGA
>JANRGW010024381.1:17702-27769 GCA_024733675.1 Psilopsiagon aymara
AGTAAACGGCCACCCAGGCCCGGCCCTAGGAAGGTGAAGCCTTCAGCCCCGCTGACCGCCACCTCGCTGCCCCAAGAGGGGTGATTTTAAACAAAAACGACGAAGCATCCAGCTGCGGGACCGCCGTCGGGAGTCACAGGACGGAGAAGGCCAGCACCGGCCTGACGCTGCCGCTCGGGCCGCGCTCCCCGCCTGCGCTGAGATCCCACCGCAGGCGGCTGCCGCCTGCCCGCCGCCTCCCCTCAGCACCGAGGGGAGCTGCCGCCTGCCTGTGGTCTCCCGTCAGCACCGAGGGGAGCCGCCGCTTCCCGCCGCCTCCCCTCAGCTTCCCGCCGCCACCGGGATCGCGGGCGCCCGCACCGACACAGCCCTTCCCGCCGGGGCAACACATTCGCTTCTGCAGCTTCGTCACGGCGGCTGCCGTTCAGCCTTCCGCCTACTTCATGACATCCTCCCCCTAAAAAAAATAAATCCACAGTTTAAATGCTTGGTGCCTTGCTTGGCACTTGTCGTGATATTCCTCGGTCTTCATCTGTTCCACTTACAAATAAAAAAAGGAACAGGGCTGGAAAAGCGGGTTATGTGGAATCTGCTGAGATGGAATCACCGCTGGGGATTCTCTTCACGAATATGCTTCTGTGAACAGCAAAGCTATGTAAGAACGCGCCATGAGTGAGAAGGTTCTGCTTTAATGAACGAGACATTGCGTGTTTGTGCTTAGGCTTTATTATTGTTATTATTATTATTATTAATTACAGCTTTCTTCGCTGGCATTGAGGGACTTGGCGAATGTGCGGCGGTGAAACATCAGGCTGGTAAACAGCGGCCGGTGAGGGCTCGCCCAGGAGCGGTCATGGCGGCGGAGGGGCTGGCGGGGCTCCTGCCCGCCCAGACCCAGCTGGAGTACGCCCTGCTGGACGCAGACACTTCCCAGGAGAAGGAGAACTTGGTCTACCAGTACCTGAAGAAGATGGACAGCCGGGAGCGGGACCTGACGGTGCCCGAGCTCGGCGGAGGTGGGTGGCGGGGCAGGCCCCGCGGCGGAGCGCGGTTCGGCTGCAGGGCCGCTCGCAGAGGTGGCTGAGTCCCGGTGGTCACCGTGTGGCGTTTTCTGTCAAGTCCCGCTGCCTGTGAGGGCCGTTTAATTAGGCCCCGTTAGCCGCTTGGTGGTTTCTTCTTTTTTTAAAAGCACTTCTGGTCACCGGAAATGGCACTCCTCAAAGCACCAGGAGCAAAAGATGGGAGAAAAGAATCCCTTTATACATGCTCCCCTGTTACTGATTGCAAAAACCTGTTCTTTAAAGCCTCTCTTCTAAACCTGTTAGTTCTGTTAATTCACTGTCCTTTTTTAATAAAGCCTTCTATACAGTGTGTTGATATCTCTCTCCTCTGGTCATAGCAAGAACCTTATCGACTCTCAGCCTTATCCTGAGTTCCCTTGGTCTCACTGCAGCCACTTGGGTTTCCCAGCTCTCTCTCCCCATGACTTATGTGTGCTTGTCAGGTTTTGTGTCCCTGGTAACACAAACTGGCCTAGAGATGTCCTCCTTCTTCACTGTTGTGCCTATTTCCCTTTCACACACTTCTGTATGTCTTCTGCTAATGTGAAATCAAAGGATAAGTCTTGTAAGATGTTGTAAGTCCTGCTCAGAGTTCTTTTAACCTCAGTGAAGCTCTCTGCAGCTCTGCTCACATCTGTCTGCAAAGCAGAGATCTCAGAGGATAAGTTTGTATCATGGGAATAAATTCTGACTTTTAAACATAGGAGCGAACTAAATGCGCTTTTTGTCTAGATTTGGACCGCTGAGTTGAATTTTCACTTTTGTATTTCACACTGTTTCACTTTCTGTGTCCTGACAAAGATTGTTTTCTCCTCTAAAAAGAGCTCACATAGCTAGTCAATGCGCTTTACTTTCAGTATATTTTATGAAAGGTATTTTAATTCTAGTGAAAAGAGGAACAATGCTATAAAATAGATACCCCACTCTTTTAAAATGTAAATAGCAGAGCCCTTATACCATGGAAATATTGCATATAATTGCTAATTATTATTGTCACTAAATCTGAAAGTGTGTGCATCCTTTCTGTTTATAAATATATGGAGCCAAAGCTCAATCCTCCTCCTAGTGAAACTGAAAACAAGCCTCCTGCTGGCTTCAGCAGCAATAACCACTCCTGGAACAGTAAGGACTTTATGTGCTGAAACTATCAAGAGTGGAAGTTTTGAGGATTTTTAGATTAGTCAGCCTATTTTTTTTTAAAAAAAAGGCCTTCAGAAGTTTAATTCAGCTTTGCCTTGCATCACATCTGTCTTTCCCTATGCCCTTTGTTTTCAGAAGTGTTAAGTGATAAAAATGGCAGACTCTATTACAGGATATTTATTTCTTAGGTTCAGATCAGTTTCTAATGCGGCCAGAGTAATAGCACTTACCTGAGAGAAAAGAATGCTTTCATGCTTCAGATCAAGTGATTAAAATAAATGCCCAGGATTCCTGCCAGGTGTATCTGAAAAGGCTGTATTTCTTCCCATGTAAAGGGATTAATTTATATCTGTCACCTCGGACTTTGAAAATCAAGATCAAAACTGTAACCACAAAAATATTTAAATCATCTCTTTTCAGAGTCCTTTACAAGCATGTTGGAAAATAACTAAGGGTTTAACAGTTCTTTAGTTTACTACCGTTTATGTGGGTTTTAAATAATTAATTGTTACCCATGTAACATTATTAGGGGTTGAATAAAATAGATCATGTTTTTAGATGTATTAAAATGGTTCTGAAGTTTGCACATTCTTTCACTTAAAAGGTATCTATTAAAATACATACGCTGCACTTTCATTAATTACATTCATTTTATACATTTAATGTATTACATTAAATCTCATGAATAATAAAACTTTTAATTCTTCTCTGTGAGGGTGGTGAGACACTGGCACAGGGTGCCCAGAGAATCTGTGGCTGCCCCATCCCTGATAGTGTTCAAGGCCAGGTTGCATGGAGCTTGGAGCAACCTGATCTAGTAGAATGTGTCCCTCCCAATAGCAGGGGGTTGGAACTGGATGAGCTTAAGGTCCTTTCCAACTCAAACTATTCTATGATTCTGTGAAGAATCATGGAATATACAGATTAATTGGATAAATACAGGATTTTTGGTTTGGTTTTCTACCTGTGTAAAAAGGGATGTTGAACTTTTTCATTTCTTTAAGGTTAAATGCACCAGGAATGTTGTGTGGTGGTGTGCAAATTTGCTCTAAGTGTCTGCCTTTCCCTACCCTTCTCCTAACTGGCTATCTGTTCTCTGAATTCCAGATCTACAATGGTTAAACACTGAAGGTCCTATCTCTCTTCACAAAGACCTTTGTGGAAAAGTTGTGGTGTTGGATTTCTTTACTTATTGCTGCATCAACTGCTTGCACCTGCTGCCTGATCTCCACTCATTAGAGCACCAGTTCTCTGATAAAGGTAAAAGTGCTTTGGCTCGCTTGGAATAGAATTTCCTGGCACTGTTGATGATGGAGTAGCTGAGTCACTTTGTTGCTGGTTACTAAACAGCTGGCAAAATTTCAGGGGTGCCTGAAAATGTCTTCTAATCTTTTAAGTAGCCTAAAAAAGGTGACTGCGTGTACTCCCGTCACATTTTTAAATGGGGTTAAATAAGGTATCTGTTGTGTCTGTATAATTAAAGAAACAGGATATGTGCTCAAATCCCAAATCTGATATCCTCATACATAAGGCTATTTGCAAAAAGCTACACAAGGATGTAAGATACGGGTTCGAAGTTTTTACGGGTATGTAACTCTCTGTACTTGACTTAAGGACTAACTCTGAGAAGAATGTAGATAGCAGAATGGATGCAGTTAAGATCACTTGGAGTTTTTTTCCATTCTAACTGAAATAATGTAAGCTTGGTTTAGAAAGGGGTTTTTTTGCATTGGCTTGGAGTTATGTACTATTAGTAGTCCTGTGTTCTGGAGAGGGAATTATGCTTTTGAAAGTCACATCTGAAATGAAATCTTATCTCTCTCTTTGAGTGAATAAAAATATAGGGTAATTGCTATTTAGAATGCAGTCTGTTGTCATCATGATGACTTGACAGAGATAAGCTGTGGTCTTACACAGAACGTATCAGCTGCTTGCTTATCTTGGATATTTTAATAGACTGAACAGTGAGATGAACAGTGTTACTTTCAGCCCTAAAAATACTGTATTAAATATAACATACATATGCAGTTAAGTTTTTGATCCTCCATTGGTGTTTATGATTGGTTTTAATTTTGGCAGCATTTGTTATTGCTGCCTTCTTTCACTGGAAAAAGAAATTACAATGTCTTTGAAATGTTAAGTTCTGTAAGTAGTTCACTTATGTATTGTAGGATTACATAGTGCTTGACAGAAGACTTGAACTAAATTTTCTGCCTTGGAAAGCTTAGCTGTTTGCTTTGGAGAAACTGGAGATCAGATATAATGTTTCAGATATAAGAAACTTTAATAAGGAAAACTCATGGCATTTTTTTGGAAGGAAGGCATTTTTAAGTAGAAGGCGATTAGCAAATTATAAATGGACTGCTTTGGATACCAGCCATGCTGGGAAGAAGGTGTGGATTTCAGAAGATTATATTGGTCATACAATAAAGAGCATCATTAAATTACAAACATTTTGTAGTGCATTGTAATAATACTGTATTAATATAGCTGTCATATCCTTAACCTGTTTTTTAAGAACAAGCTGTTACATCAATTGATAGCAAAATACTCATTTTAACAATTTAACAGGCTTTCTCTTTAAAGTATTTGATCATCTCTTTCCTGGTGCAGAAGAGGCTGCAGCACTCTGAACTAAACTGGAGTTCCATTTGGACACACATTTTTTTTGTTTGACTTGTATTAAACTTCTGCCACAGGAGTTATTACGTGAGGAAAGTACTTTGCTGATAGGTGATAAATTCTCCTTTCCTTTGAGCTATTCTGTTCCTACAAGAACCAGAGTGAGAAAAAAAAAATACTTGGGATGAAGTTGGAGGTAAAAGGAAAGAAGAGCAGGTGTGTGGAACATTAATCTTTAATTTAATCCATTAGGAAACAGGATAGTAGTTGGATTCAGGAAGAGATTATGGTGCTTGAAGGTTAAAACAAAAAGAAAGATACATTGGGTTTTTTCATTATAGATCTCCCTTTTGATTGTTTTCTGCTCTTTTTGTGTTTTGATTGTCTGCAATTTCAGGCTTATTTAAACTTTCTTTGCTGTGCTAAGTCTGTGGATTTTAGCATTACAGTAATATGTGTAAATACATCAAGGTGGTAAGAGTTGTGGAGTTTTAAGCCATAGAAAAATGCTTCATCAGATGGTCTTATATTAACGTGCGTCTTCTTCACCAAAGGTAAGCATCATTTACCAGTCACTAGGAGAAAGAGGGAGAAAGAGCTGTTGGATTGAGAAACCTGTGAAAGATGGAAGAGTAAAACTAAAGTAGAGAGGATATTGGACTTATTTTAAGAATGTAATCAGCTGTATTCTGGAGTTTCATTCTCCTTTACTCTGCTTTTTATTTAATGGAAGTCCCTTCACTTTGTTTGGGTTAGTTTCCAAATCTTACCACCTTTTTGTGATAACAAAAAACCTGATTTTGGCTCATCAAATGATGAACGGCATGATTTCTTTTGGCAGCAGCGAGTCAATGAAATACATGGTGAAACTGCAGCTCTACTGAACTTTAGATCTGTAAACATGGCATTTATTTACCCATTTCATGTATATATTTACCATGCTATAGAAGTGACAGAGGGTTCTGACCTAGCATACAATATCAGTCAGAATGAAACCAAGCATCTTACTCTGACAAAGCATCTATCTCATAATGCATTTGGCTTGTTTGAATACTTGAAGGAGTGTTGCCTTTGTTTTGCTGCATAACTAAGAACAAACCTCAGTACTGATGTAATGTCTTTTTTTGATTGTACATTGTGTATGTTCATTTCTGATACTCTGATTACTTTTGTTTTAATGCTGTTCAAATATCACCTTATGTGGAATATGTTGAAATTTCAACAGTGTGATCATCAGACATGAGAAGTCTGAACACCAAAAGCTCTATTTTTAAGGTGATCCTAAACCATTGTATGTCTATGTATATATATATATATATATATATGCATATGTCATTGTACATATGCACAAGTTCTGTTGTCTGGAACTTCAGGAGATTGCTTCAAAATGAAGACTGCTTTCCATAGGATTAAATGTCACGTAGCATCTTTATCAGATATGTTCTCACTGCTATCTTCAGTGGTGCTATTTCTGTTTTTCAAGTGGCATTCAGGAAGTTATTTTAAACTCCAGTGCATATTCAGTTCATGTTATCAGCAGTCCAGAAATTACTTCTATAAGAGGGAGTACTTTTTAATATTCAGAAATAGCTTGGCCTAAATCCAGTGTTGTGCTCTGTTATAATCCTTTGAATAAAGTGTTTTAAATGGTGTACATACTCTTACATCTCAACATATCATCCATCAGTTTCCAGAAGAGCTTTCTTCAGTAGAGGATGTTACAACTTGTTTGTCCTGTTCAGGTGTTCAGTATAGAATTGCCTTTCTAGCTTTAATGGTATTGTTGAAGGACAAATACAAGTGCTGCTGCTGATCCTGTTACGGTTAAAATATTTGACCAGCTCTTTGGAGTAGAGCAGTTAATGATACTACAACTTCAGCTATCTGATACTGCAGCATCCTGTGCCTTTAGGATTGATACTGTACAGTGATCTTATAATTCTCTATCTGTGAAATTCTTATATTCACTTAAGTCTTTTATTGTGCAGCACTGTCCTTTTCTACTGTCACATTGAAGATTATGTTCGTCTCCATTAACACTGTTTTATTGTTGGGGAGAAGAGCTAAAAGAGGAAAATAATTTTCCATTTCTTTCTAACTGAATAAAAAGCCAACTTGAAGTTTGGTTTTCTGGAAGGAAACAAACTCATCTGAGCTTAAATAGTACAACTGTTTAAGATCTGTAATAATTGCCTTTCTTACATTTCTAATACGAAAGTAGAGCTGAGGGCAGAACAGAGATGTCCAGCTAGCCAGATTGCACCTCTGCTGTAAAGGTAGGAGAAAAGCATTAAAATAAATACTGCATTCTGTTCCAAACCATGTCCTTGGATGCAGTTCATTTGCAATTGCAACTTTTTGGGCCCTGGTTCAGGCACTCTCTGATCACAGGGCTGGTTTCACTATTCTTGCCATGACAATCTCCACTGACTCTTAACAGCAGAGCTTTTGGAGGACAGTTTTACAAAAGCATTTTATTTTGACATGTTTGCTTGATGTTTTCCAAACAGTGAAGCCCTTTAATGGGTCATGTAGTAAGTACCAAGTAGCCGTAGTGATCTGATACACAAATTTCCAGTTTAGAATGACTTGTGTGGCATGTAACGGTTGATGCCAAATGGAGAAAATGTATTAGATAGGTGAGTTACTGCAGAAAAAAAGCACACTTCTGCTGAATTAAAAAAACACTGGAATGCTAAATAAATAAAATTATTTGATAAGGAGGAAGTTGAATTATGCAAGCTTAAAAAGTTTGCATGTGGCTTTCCTTCTGAGAGCACTAATTACTAGATTTTGGTAGCTACAGTTGCAACTGGAAGAATGAAGAGATGAAAACTGGGAAGGAGGGGTAATGTGCTACGTATTGTATGAAGCTAGAAGATGGGAAATAAATGTGTTAGCAAGGTGATTGCAAATATTTAGGTTGCGTTCTGGTTAGACTGTTTTCCTCTTGTAACAAATGATTATATTTGAATGGGAAAAAAATTGCCTTCTAAAAATTCAAATAACTGAAACTTACTCCCAAGTCTTCTTAAAACCTTGCTGAGAAAACATTTATTTTAAAATTTAGTCTTTTCCAGATGAGTGTCCTTTCAGGAGGGCTATTTCTGTTGGCTGCTGTTCAGGATAAATATAACAATATTAGAGTAAGGACAAAGTGAAAGAACTTGCTTACTTAGAGATGCACATTGCATATCTGCCTTTCTCCTTTATAACTGAATTGCATCCTGCTTATCTGAATGGAATAGCTGTTCAGCCAAACCTATTTTGTCTGTCGTAGCACAATACATTTTCAGTTGCAGTGAGTATATGTAGAAGCACAAATTAGTCTGATTTAAGAACCTTATGAAGTTCTTCAAGGATCTACACTCATATTTCAGAGTATAAGCATCATCAGAATTGGATTAGATTGGATAATGGCTGTTCCTCTTCCATGCCACTTTGTATGGACTCCAGGTCTTCTTTGCTTTTTGGAATTACTTGTATTACTGAACAATACAGTACTATAAGGAATCCACCTATAGACTCTGGTGACTGTGTGAAGGAAGGAAGCACCACAGACACTTGAATGGTACTGATAAAACTGTTTGCAAATGCTAAATGATATTATGGACTATATAATTTCTTATAGTATGGTAAAATATAACTCAAGTTGGGTATCAGCACTAAGGACATTTTTCCTTTCCATTTAATTTCACTCCTCCAAATAACAAGAAAGATCATATGAAAATTCGAAATTTTTACTTGCACAAAGAAATAGAAAGATGCCAATTGTTATTTGTGGCTACAAGATGCTTGCACTTTCCAGAAACATGAGTTGTGTTTGGATAAGTAGTAAGGTTAATGTCTAAGCATTTCCATTAGATTGACAGTTCTGCTTTAAAATTATTGTATTGCAGCTTTCTACAATTTCATGGTTACTGTTGTTACCTTCCTTATTTAGAAGTTCTTAGTTCAGGTAGAATTGGCAAGTTACTTTGAATAGAACTATGCTTACGGCTAGCAGCATTCTTCAAGTACAAACTGAGACAAAGTATGGTATTGATGTCATATGCACAGTTTGCTTCATTTGTTGGAGATTATGCTCGTAAAACATAATTTAAAGCCCTGAAAAAGGTTATAGTGGGTTTTGGTTTTGTTTATTTTCCGCTTTTTTAGCTCCTAGAAAGTACTGAAAAGTGTCTTTTGACTGGAGAAAGGCTCTTAATTCTTTTTGTGTTGGGTAGGAAGGGGGAGTGGAAAATTTGGGGCTGTTTACGTGGTTGTTTACATTGTGGGGAAGTAGATTTATTTCTCATCACAAGGGAAAAGCAGCTCAAGTGTGTGCCATAGATTTTTATTTCTGTGTTCAAATTTCATAAAACTAAGAAAATAAGCAAAGGATTTCTAGTATGTATGCAGTGTATAGAAGCAGACTTATATTACTTCATGCTTATGCAGCACCTTCATACCAGGATTTCAAGTGCAGTTATCCCTGATATTGGAAAATCTAATCTCTTCATTGTCTTTATTAACCACATATAGAAGTAAGTTATACATTTTAAGGGGAGGTGCAAAAGTCAATGATTTAATCCTCTTTTCCTCCTCTTTTAATTGTATTTTAAGGAAAAAAATTCAAGCCTTCCAGATTTCTACCAAGTGCTTTTTGTCATTTAGTCATAGTTGTCAATGCTGTTATTTGAAAAGTATAGAGAATACTTTATTGATTTCAGAAGCCTTTACATTTTTGTTACTTTTTGAGTTAGATACACCAAGATAACTCTGGGCTTCAGAGTTCAGTGGTTCAGTGTTATGTTTGTGATTCCTAGTTAACTGTGGAAAAGAACTCCTTTTCTAAAACACCATAGTTGTGTATGCGCATCAAAAAGCAAAGAGGTGTCATAAGCATCTGAAAAAACCCAAAGTATCAGTTGAACTGCTACAGCTCACCCATAATTATTCTGAAAGTATTTTCTACCTTAGTAAGTGGGGGTTCAGGAACTAAGAACAATTTCTGACATTAAATGTCAACCAGCTGGGGAAGTAATGATCTTAAAGTTCAGTCATTTTACTGAAATGTTATTTCTGAGTTTCAGTATTTTGTCTGCACAGCTATTTATAGTCCTACTGAGATGCAATTGCTTTTTGTTTGTTCAAACCCTTTTATTCTGGAAAGCAATCAGTCGCATTGTGAGACCTCACTTGGAGTATTGTGTTCAGTTCTGGTGTCCTCAACATAAAAAGGACATGGAACTGTTGGAACAA
>JANRGW010024383.1:0-37462 GCA_024733675.1 Psilopsiagon aymara
GGGTGCACTCAATCCCACTGTCCATGTCACCAACAAAGATGTTGAACAAGACCGGTCCCAACACTGATCCCTGAGGGGCAACACTCATTACTGGCCTCCAGCTGGACATTGACCACAACTCTTTGTTTGCGGCCATCCAGCCAGTTCTTTATAAACAGAGTGGGTGATATGGTTTAGTGGGAGGTGTCCCTGCCCCCGGCAGGGGGGTTGGAATGAGATGATCTTAAGGTCCTTTCCAACACTAGCTATTCTATGATTCTATGATTGCACCTCTCTCTCTTTTGGACAATTCCATCCTGATCTGGGACAGTCAGAGAATAGTTACGTCTTTCCATACACTGGCTTAAGTTACTGTAAGTGAGATGAATATCAACTGCATTGGAACTGATATAGCAGTGTAAGTAAGGTCTTTTACAATCTGTGACAGCAGACATGAAAACTAACCGCTGAAACCAGGAGTGATAAAAGGCTTTTATTTTTTTGCGAATCTTTTTGTTAATTATAATTTTTTTTTAACCTGGAGAACCTTTTTCCTCTTGGGGCAGACTAAACTATGAAGCAACAGTTATTATTTGAAGAACTCCTTCATAAATGACTTAGAAGAATCATGAGCAACTGTAAGGAACTTTTCTTTCCTGAAGTAGAGAAAGAAAACAAAGTCTATGTTCAAAAGTTCTTTGAAAAAGCCAGAGGCAAACAAACAGAGTCTGTAAGCAATCAGATCAGCAGTCACCACTATACTGGTTCATGTCTGCAGTGACTGATCTCTCTGATATATAAAAAGGATTTCAGCACTGGGAATGAGAATTTTCCTGATGCCAAAATGGCTATGACAGCCAAGAGGCAGAGGTGGTGAGTGGCTTCCTGCCTAAATTATTTGCTGTCTGCTTGCTGGAGTGGATGTATGTGATATATGCATGCTCCTGAGAGATCTGACACATCTGATGAATCTAATGAAATTTGCATCACCTTGAACTTTCTGCATGGACACTTTTTTTTTTTTTTTTAACATCAGAATATTGAAAAAATTCAAGAAAAAGTGAGAAAACACTGGAACCAAAATGAGTTGGCAACATTCTCTTAATCTGGTCTGAATCAGGCTTTTCTTACCAGCTAAGTGCCATAAATCAAAGATAAAGTCATCCTATAAAGACAAACACTTTAAGTAAAAGAGAAGAACACAACTAAAATCAACAAGGAGAAAGGCTAAAACTAGATTATTTGTGTGTGTATACGATCATGAAATGAAAATCTTCTACACTGTTCAAATGGTGCTGCTCAACAAGAAGAAATTGCCATGAGTTCACATTTAGTTGAAGTTTGAGGGCTTCACTCAGTTCTAACATGTATTAGATGAAGGTTGCCCTTCAAATATTTAAAGTAATGTTAAAAAAGGACAAATGTTAACATATTGACAGATTAGTGTAGGGCTGTCTATGCCCTTTGCCAAGGAAATGAGGAATATTTTCTCTCTAACTGCACCAAATGGCCATTGCGACAGACATCACGTCAAAGAGGCAGAACAGTAACACAGGTAGTCAATTTCCATGGAATCATCAGGTTTGATTTAATCACAAGACCTCAAAATCGAGTGCTGCTGGCCGGGAAGCTTGGTTAGTAAAGCTGTGAATAAATTAATTCAATGTAAGTCGTCTAGTGAAACCCCTGTTGACTCATTAGTAATGATTAAAGCTACCCTTACATCAAAGACTGTATGTTAGGGCTTACTTTCTGTTGCCTAAGTGAAGCGCCCTAAGACTCAGCTCTGAAAGGAATTACCCTCATGACAGCTTTCAGCACTTCAGAGGCTGAGCTTGGCCTTATATTTATTACTAATTAGTTTGAAAAATGATCTAGAAAATGAAGGCTTTTGACTTGTTTCAAATTTACTTTTTAAAACAGGTCTTCTGAGGGGTTTCCTGATGCAACTTTCTTTCCTGTGAGAAAGAACGTGGCTGGTTGCACACTCTGTGTGGCACTGATGCATCCCTGGGTGCTTCCAAATGGCTTAAAGCACACTGGGTGATCTGTCCACCTGCTTCACCACCTTAGAGGAGCACCAAGCCAACAAGGACTTTCTCCTTGTTTCACCCAAGGTAGCTCAGTCATTGGTATTTGGCACTGCAGGGCTCTGGACAGATCCACAGTAAGAGGCAAGGAATACACCAATGCTTTTGTTACACACAGGCTCCAAAATTACTGGAACTTGTGAAGTATAATCTGAGTTTCCTAACAGCAAAGAATTTACCTGGGTATAAACATGGGCCAGGTGTCACTTAATGCTCTCAGTCACGCAACACAGTTTTTGTTTAAGTAGATTTGTACTTTACATATAAATACAAAGTGCACTTCTAGAGAGAAGAGGACAGAAAGTAGAGGTCTTTCACATTTGCATAACATCTAAAGCAATAGGACCTTGGATTTGTGATTCTGTGATTTGATGGATGATGAAATAATGACTTCTGCATATTTTCTTACATTTCAGATAAAACACAATCTTTCAGCTCAATTTGAAAAGTAGTGGGAAGGGAACTCAGTAAACTGCAAGTTTAGAGCTTCCTTTATCTGCTTCTTTGTTAAACACAGTTAACTGGAACCTTTAAAATTCAGGATGGCATAAACATAATGGCATAAAATGATGAGGCTCTCTGAGCTAAACAACTAATTTGATACAGATTATTCATAAAGTCTATGACAGCTGTCTAGCTATCATAGAAGAATATATATCTATGCATTTTTAAGTGCCACAAAGTACAGACTTATTTCTGCAGACATCTGGGCTTCATGGGCTTCCCACAACACCTTATCTCCCTCCTTGAAAAGCTTACCATCTCAGATGTACAGGAAGAAGGTAGGTTTCAGGAGATTCCTCATCTACCCTTACAGAAACAATTTGCATGGAAGAGTCATTTCAGTAGCTTACACTGAAAGATGCCTCCAGACCTAAGAGATCCCTCTTTTGTCCAGAGAGGATGTTTCTTTGGGTTTGGCATCCCTTCATAGAGGTGCCAGCCATTTCAGTGTCAGTCAGAAGTAAAAGGTCATCTGATTCCAGGTGTTTTACTGGAGAACTGATGCTAGAAAACTACAGAGAATCTCTGTAACTCATCAGTTTTCCAGTAATATTCCATATGCTAGCACCAAGTCAGAGCACAGAGGTGAGTCCAGTCAATTACTGAGGGTGAAGTTTATGTGATAACAATGTATGACATTGTAAATCCATAGGCAAATGCTAGAGGCAGCTACATGTAATCTCCTAAAATGGCAGTGAGATTCCTTGGTTGGGATTAGGAACAAAAATTCAAAATCACAAATGTTTGCATTCCTGTATCAAAAGGCTCAAAATTTGTGCTGATTTAACTTTGCAAAAGAAAACGGGAGGTGGAAAATGTTCACAACTTTCATGTTAAAACCAATAGCTGAAATAGAATAGCTGAAATACAGTGGCAACCTGGTCTATGGAAGGTGTCCTTGCCTATGGTAGGGGGCTGGAACTGGATGATCTGAAGGTCCTTTCCAACCCAAACCGTTCTGTGATTCTGTGATTTTGTGGTTCCCCGATTCTGTGATCCTGTGATTCTCTGATTCTGTGATCCTGTGAGTATGTATTCCTCAGTCATATCTAGGATAAAGCTTCAGCAGTATTTAGCAAAAGCTTAGCTGTTGAACTCAAACTACTGTAGTAGGTGTGATATAATTGCAGAAACAATAAAGTGGCATGTTTCAAACCTTTGCATTTTGCTCTGTAACTTACTAGTGACAGTCTTGGGTTGATCATAACAATAAGGAAAAAAAAAAGGCAAAAAAAGCCATCATTCTTGTTTATTGACAAAACATCCAAGTTTTAAAAACTGTACCTCTTACCCTCATGGTTTTTATTTAACAGTTCATTATGCTATGAGTCTCTTGCAGTTGAAAGTCATGGTACTGGAATTGAGATGGGTTAAGGCTAACACTTACTTTCCTGACCTACTTGCAAAGGGCACCTCTGTTGCAAAATTAATGACCCGATAACCTGGCTAGGACATTGCCACCACATATTTAACCTCAATACTTGCCTTTATCTTGCTGTGCCATAGTTGCTCAAAGATGTCATAGCTTTCCATCACTTCAGATTCCTGTTGCTACCTCTCACAGTAAGACCTCAAAGATTTACTCTGCTGTTGTGTTTTCAAGGCAGGTGAAAAACAAATCACACATATGGGCAAGAGGCCTGGTTTGGTCTTACAAAAACACTTTTTGGTGTTATTTCTTGTAATAACAAGATTGATGATTACTTTTATTAAGGGCTGCATGAGCTGTGTTCATAATAGTGACAGCAGGACTCAAACCAGCTATTTAAAAATGTGTTAAACTACAAGATATCTGGACTTTTAGAGAAGACAGGCTGATCCCTTTGTGCAGTGAGTGGAGCATCAGGGACCAGTGAAGTGCCCTGACCTAGTCGATCACTAGACTGCAGGGGGAGATCATGCTCTGATTCTACTGGGAAAGAATTCTTACATTTAACTTTTATCTCATGTTCAGTATTCAAGGCCCATTATGAGAAACATTTCATAATCTAAGACATGGCAAACTGGGTTGAAATCTGTAGCAGCAACCTTGAATACATGAGGAGGCCAGGAAGGCTGCTGCATGCAGTAGCATGGCTTTCAGAAAAAAGAATTCCTCCTTTTTTATTGAATAGCATGGTCGAAGGCAGCATCCCCATTAGTTACTTAAAGATTAAATGCTATTGATTTGCTGCTGGTTCGTGGTTTTGATTTGATCACAGACATTTTGTGCTCAGTGCTGTCATGAATCAGACTGGAGCTGAGTACTATCTGGGGAAGTTAGGACACACTGGCAAGGTAGGTCTTTAACAATTATGGTAGGCTGCATTGCCAAGAATCCCAAAAGTTCATAGTGTGTGAAGAGTTTTTCCAAGGAAATGGCAGATTCAGCAAGACTGATCTAGACCATGACAGACTCAGTCTGTAATTCCAATATTGTTTTCCCAGACAAAAGAATCAGAAATTTTTTAATCTTAATTTAAAAATACAAATACTCCACAAATGGTTAAATATTCTTTTTTTGGGTTCTCTTAACATGGAATCACAGGGTACACAGACTCCTAAGAGCAGCACTGCTGGAATTACTAGTCTTAAATACACTTGAAGAGCTTGGCTTGGGGATGATGGAAAGGACAAGTTTGTCCTTACAAAGAGGCAATGATGAAATCATAATTAAAAGTCATGAATGAGTGCCAGGAGGAAATATTTATGCTACTGTTATGATGTCTAGTCATGATCTAGACACAGACCTGGGCAACTGGCCTTAGATTTCCCTGCTTGAGCAGAGGGATTTGGACAAGATGACTTCCAACATCAGCCACTCTATGATTCTGTATAAATAATATACATATTTAAAAAGAACCTTTTTTTTGAATCAAGTAGTTTTAATGGCTGTGACAAAACCACAGAATGAAGAGCATGAGGAACAGAAACAAATAAAGTATTAGCTCTAAGTTTTTTCTTGATCAATGACTGTTCCTTCAGTTTCTATGTTGGTATAATTTGACTGATACTAGCTTTTTCTGGCATACCCAGAGATTTTACATCCAGGCAGCTCTTTGTCTGGTAGTTTGTTACATAACCAAGGAATCTCCTGTGATATTTAAGTAGCTTAGTCTTCCATTCAGTGTTGGTGCTTTTAAGGGGAAAATACAGAATTATTCCATCACCATCCATTTTTGTGTTTATTAAAAAAAAAAAATATTTATTGTTCCAAGGAAATCCACAGTTACTCAATGAAAAGCTTATATCTGGTTGCCAGGAAAGCATGTGACTTCTTCATGGGCTTGTGAGCCCAGGGTGCAAAAATGTGTCAGGTCTTACTGGGTTTGGGACTCTCAGTTCCATTTCTGTACTGATTCCTAATCTAGGCTGGAATCACCTCCTCCCTAAATCAGAACTGCTGCTTGACACAGTTTCAGGATATGGGTGTGCTGCTAAATAACAGGGAGAGGCACTACAGTGACTGTCAGTATGTGACATGGTTTCAATCTGTCCCAGTTAACCCACTATGAGTTGATAACTGGGCCCAGTCTGGAAGACAACAAACTACAAGAGCCATTCACAGTAGGCATTATGGACAAAAATGTGCCATGTTTGGCTTCTCCACCTTTCACAGTCCTCCAACATCATCCCAGCAGACTTTGTACCCTCAGGTGATTCCTGAAAGCATGCAAAGCACCCAGGTCATGTCACATTACCAAACTATGTCCCTATTGGGTTGCAACACAGCACTTCTGTTAGTTCAGACATGTTGAACTCAAAATTGTGTCTTAAGAGCTCAGAAACTGTAATACTCAGGAGAGGTACAAATCATCCAAACACTGTGTGGTGTGAACACGAATAAACTGTTCCATCCTGCTTTATCCTGTAGTATGTGGCTGGCCCTGCTTTATTTTGCAGTATGTGTGCTGCCATGAGGTCTTTCACCTCCAGGCTTGTCGGTCCTGGTGAGAGCAAGAAATAATATTTCTGCTGGGGACAAAGGGAGGGGTCAATCTTGTTAAGCACCAAACAGAGATGTAGTTTCATCACCTGAGAGCTTAATATGTAACATTCCTTGATGAAATTTACAGGCTCTTGCTATGTACCAGCCTAAATTTGATGATCAAATAGTTCCTTCTGACCTCAACATTGTTGAGATATGCCATGCAGGGGCACTGGAAAGCAAACTACAGCCCACAGGAGTGGCCTGAATTGTTTCATTTTTTTAGCATGACACATTACTATCTTCTTAGGTAATAAATGTCAGAGGAAGCCTTTTCTTGCCTAACAAAAGAAATTATATGATTAATGAGAAAGGAAGTACTAAGACAGCACTGTGTTAAATAAGGTAACAGCAACAGAACTTCTAGTAAAATACACCCGTAAAAACTCCTGGTATGCAGCAATGACTATAATGTAGGTGTTAACTCTGGTGAAATGTGATGGTACAGATTGCAAAAGAGACATGGAAACCGTGATCATATTGTACAACAAAGAGGAAATTGTTCCACTTAGAGCACGCAAAGAAGAAACTCTCTTCCGTAATCAAATAAACGTGACTGAATCGTTAGGATATCATCAATTGCACTTGACAAATGGGCACTTACACTGTGCAGAACACTGCTTTGGCAAAGCACCATACGGGCAGAATACCAATCCTGCCATGCTCATGAGGCAGGCATGTGTGACTCAGCAAAGAAATACACTGGTGATGAGTGACTCTGGGTTCCTCATCTCTAAACCCATTTGAAGTGAGACCTCTTGTGCTACAAATAGCATGTGGGCACATGTCAGCACATCTCTAAAGGGCAATCAACCCTGGATACTCTAATGCTGGTGAACAATTGGCCCCTCTTTTTGTATTGAATGGGCAAGTACTAATATCAAAGGAGACAGATAACAGACCAAAGCAAGGAGTTAAATGGATAAATAAATAGTGCAAACCAGTTCTACACACTTTCATTAATACATACTAAACTAGCATCCTGCTGGTAATGAAAATACGTCACTTAGGCATTTGGTACATCATATATTAGCCAATAATGAGCCCATATAAAAATACAGGAAGTAGATTTTTTGTATAGAATTCTGATTTTTAAAAGTTGTGTTCCAGTACACATACCAGTAAGTGTATTGTTGTTATTACAGGACTTAAGGAGGTCATGATAAAGAAGGATTTTACAGCTGAAGAATTTTAAGCTATTGTCTTTTGCCTAAAAAAGTAGTAAACCCATAACTTTTTAAGAGCTTATCTCTTTAATATTCTAGTTTCTGTGGAGAAATCAAACCCCTATGTGTTGAATTAGGACAATTATGGTTTGCATATTAACCCCTCTTAAAAGTATAGAATTTTTTATGCTGCCCTCATAACGTCATAATCTAAAGTTTAATGATTTAATGTGAACTTCACAAAACCCAGCCCTAAAACAGACAGATGCATTTATATTCAAAAAGATCTTCTGTTATATTTATCAGAATCTGGCACCATTTAGAAAACCACTCCTAGGAGATGTTATCTTTGGCATTCAGGTTACCACTATCCAAACTTGCTTTTCCTTAAAAAAAATCCAGAAAGTTAAAAATACTTGACAGAACAATTAAATTTGTTGATTGGCACACTGTATCTTAACACCCAGTATTTCAGCAGTGCTGTGTAATGTACGTTGCAGGTATCCCAGAGGTTGTGGCAGTGTGCTCCCCTCACACACCCCCCTGACCTTTATTCCCCATAGCTCTGCTCAAGTGATAACCACCAGTGGTGGTGGTGATGGATGGGTCTGGGTTGTAATGGTTGCATCCAACCCAAACTGGGGGAGACAGATAACAACACAGCAGCAAAGGGCTAATCAGTAGAAGTGGTGCACCACCCCCCAAACATAGTCCTAATCAAGGTCTGACTCAAATCAGGTTTTTGTAGTTGGTATGCAAACATGACCATGAGTCAGTTACCTACTTCATAACTAGTGGACAGCCCAGGACCCACTGAGCTCTTTTGCATGGCAGGGGGCTGCATGCCAGGTTCTGCCTCTGAGCCAAGGACGCCTCTTCAGGCTACTCCTTGAGCTTGAGAGATTCCTTGCTGTAACAGATTCTTGGGGACTTACAGCATGCTGAACTTTGAACTCTTAGCTAATTGATACAAAGGATTGATTGTGCACACACAATCCTTGAGACATAAACCATGGACCATGTCTGAGACTGAGTCTGGATCCAGGCACACCTCGACTCTTCTCTGAGAAGGAGTTTAGAACACAAGGGGGTTCTTTCTGAACCTCAGGACTCCATGGGAAGGTTTCTCTGGCAGTTTTGTCTGATCTTGTCCTCTGTGCAGTAAATAATCAAGTGTAGCTCGCCATCAAATCTTGTTAAACCACTGTCACATTTACTAATACATTTTATTAAATCACTGTTTTACATCAGTAAACATATTGCTGCTTCTTTCTTTGGAGTGAAATGCTTCACTCCATCTGTGACAGAGGTTAACACTTGTATTAGTTTAATGCCAAAGTGATACAGTGGCCTGAAAGCAATGATACCTGGGAAAGCAAACTCACCACTGTGTACAGGAGGACTCAAAGCCAGTCTTAGATTTCCACATATGGCCAGGCAGAAGGAAAAGATTACAAAAAAAAAAAAAAAGATTGGCCCATAAATGTGTTCTCTGTCCTGCAGTGCTGGGTGGATGCTGCATTCCACTAAACCCTCCTTGGATCTGGGGAAAAAACAGCAGCAAGAGCATACGGTGCACTTTCTCTCAAGCCTTCCTTTCATAAACCTGGCAGTAGCTTATTACCTTTGGAGCAGAAATGGGGTGAATTGTGCTGTCCATCTGCTATCTTATGGAAGAGAGCCCATTCATCAGGTCATTCAGACCCTACTCTAAGAGAACAGGAGGAGATGCAATGATCTAAAGACTATAAATTAAGTAGTTTCTGTCTCAGACAGCATTTCCAAAGACCTAGCAGGACCTTGTGATGACAAGCTAAGACACTGGGAACCAAACCAGTCACATTGGAGCTAATCAGTGCTGGCAGGTGATACTGTTTCTTTTGGTGAAACACGCATAATGGGAGAGCAGCCACATGGACACCCAGTCATACACCTAATCTGAATAAGGAATAAAACACACATCCAGCAGAATTGCTTTTAGATGCAGAGGCCTGATTTTTTTTTCTGGAGCTGATCTTAGGGAGTTTCTTTTTCAAAGATACACCAATCAAAAGCCATGGTCTGGCTAGACCCTGGCAAAAAAGTAGCAGATTCTGATCATTGTCAGCACCGGAAACCTCATCAAATGAAATCCAAGAACTTCTTGGAGAAGACAGAGCAGCACGTCTGTCTGACCTGGATATATTCTGCTATTTGCTATTAGAAATGCTCTATTTCAGCCACTTGTCCATATGGGTGTGCCATGATGACTGCTCTCTGCCGTTGGGCTACTGTTAAGAAGAAATGGTAAAGAATCCTTGAACTTAACAGCTGAAATAGTGGAAACTAATAAGAGTTGATGATATAGGTGGCCCCCACCCAAGCTCCCAGTTTTTCCTGGAGATACAGCAATGCCAGGTAAGATACACAAAACTGAGATTGTACAAAACCTGCATCCCAATCCCAGATGTTGTAATAGGATTCTGACTCGAAATGCAACTGTGTGTGCTTCTTCCTTAAAATGTGCCCTGTTGCCACATGGAAAGAGCTCTGACTCCAGATTATAATACAAATGCAAACTATGGACTTTCAGATAAACTTTCATCTTCTGGAAAATACTTGGAAACAAATCCAGACAACTCTATGTAGTCTCCTCTGGATACACAGGTAAACTGTCTCCCTCTGTCCCCAGGTGAAGGAGCTGCAGACCCTCCCTCTCTCCCCACGGGGCCTCCCAGCCCATGCGCCTACCCCCTGCTCTCCCAGTGTCTCCAATGAAAATGCCCAGCTGGGGAGAGGTCAGGCACAGCCCTCCCTGTCCCATCAGTGTGTTATTCAAGGTGCCATAGGCCAGGCAGGGCCAGCTGGCAACCTTCCTCCTTGCTGCCCAGCCAGCTGCTGGGACACAGCCTCACACTAGACCTGCAAATGAAGCAGCTATATGGTTCAGCACAGTGCCTGGCTGTGCTCTCTTGGGCTTGACCTTGGCAGCTCAGCGTGACCAAACCAGTCAGCTGCAGTGGGCTGCCCATAAGACCCAGCATCACTCGTCTGCCAAGGAGTGTAATCTAACAGCCTTGAAAGGCCTTTCATTTGTACCAGCACTTTGTTGGCTCAGCTGGCCATTGACTCTGGCATAGTCCAGCTGTGACGTTCTGTGCGTATTTGTGGTTATCAAGGCAGGGTCAGCAACTCTCTCTAGTTCCAGCTTCATACCATTGATTTATACACAGCCTTGTTACACACTCAGTGACTCTTAACCTGGACATTAATAAATCAAGTTGTTCCAGCCACAATAAAGAGGAATTGACTTAATTTGTTTTGCTGGTAAGTCATAGATGATCTGGTCCCCTGAAAAATGAAGGCTCACTTGTTCATACTCTGTTTCAGTATCAAAGCCACTGTACAAACCTCTACTGTCTTCAGCTTTGAGTTTTACTTAACTGACCAAGCACCTCATTGAGACTCTCAACACTGTTTGATCCCCACAGTGACCACAGTACCAAAGATCCACTGCGTGCATCTTCCACCAGCTCCTCTCTCCTGCCTTGTAGAGGCAAGACTCATCATCTTGTCTTTGATTCAAGTTTGCTCAGGCATCACTTTCTCTGCTCCTGTATGGAAAGATCATTAAAGACTTGCCCTTAAACATAGACATATAAATATAGTAAAAATTTACTAATGTGTATTTCCGACACCATCTATCCTTCATCTCTTTATTTCTTTTTGCCTGCTTAAGTTCTAGCCCTCTTAGTGGCCATTTCGTATACAGTATGTAATAGAACTGTCTCTGGTGATACACTCGCCTGACATGATGGACTATCAACTCCTTGTCAGAGTCTTCTTCCTCATTAAACACACTGACCTGCTCTGTGGGCTCTTGCTCACTGGTAACACTGGGTAAATAAAGAGAAGAGAGCTGAGCACTGTGAACTCTCCTTGTTACTTGTGTGTGCTGCAGGCAGCAATCACACACGGGAACAGGTAAATCATTTCCAAAACAGGAATAATTGCCAGGTATCAGTCTGGATAGCACAACCCGCTGGAAATACTCGGAAAAGCCAGAGATGCACCGGCAGTGTTTCTCTGCCACCTGGTGCTGGAGCCCTGTCCCAGCAGGTCACTGCGGCCACCCTCATTTCGACCATGGCACTATCTTTGGATAGAGTTTAGCATCCAGCGCAGCTCCTGTCAGCACTGCCGGCATCGCGTCTGGCAGCCTGAGAAATATGTGTGCACTTGCGTACTATATGTAAGTATAAAAATGCTCTTCAATTCTTTGTGACTTCTAATACTAGCAGATATCATTCCTCTTTGCACAGTGACTAAGCCACATCCTAGAATGTGGTAACTACTGCTAGCAGAGATGTTCTGACTAGCTAGGCATTTTTTGACATTTATAGGCATTGCTTTCGTTCTTAATGTCTAAGTCCAAAAAGCATCAAGTATGTACATGTATGCTCCAATTAGGTGTGTTCTTCATCCCCTCCTTACCTTGATCATTCTAATTTACATTTTCATATAATGCAGGTGTTTCCCTAGTTGTAAACTGAGGCACAGTTTAGTCTGATGGACACACTAAAGATTTGGGGCTTAAGTGCTTGGAACTGGATTCTTCATGAAGATTATAAAAAATACTTAGCAGAAGGGACCGTTTTCCATCTCCAAACAGATGCTGTTGAGAAATCCATAGAAAGGCTGTATCTAAGTACCTTATGCTCTAACTTACTTGGCTGCAGCTATTTTCCCACACTATTCCCCACCCTGAAACCACTACCCCTGCCTCCCATTTGTACTCCCATTTCTAGAGTCTCTGCACTAGTAGTGAGCTCCTAGCAGAGCAGCAGAAAGCGAGTGCTGCCCCCCCCCGTGTCAGTGGACATGTGGTGGACCTTCAGAAGCAGCATACGCAGCAAGCCCGCAAGTTCTGTATGGGCCATGCAGAGGTTGCAAGCTGCATATAGGCAACAGTGTATAGGAAACAAAGGTTACATATACCAATGCAGAAATGTGCCCCATGTCTGGAATGTGAATCACAGCATAGACATCTACTAGTATTTATTAGGCCTAAATATTCACCTTTGCTACCCGGAGAAGACTTCCCCCCTTTCTATTTTAATGCTTTCAAGATTTATGGAGTAAAGCAAATCAACAGGCAAACACTGAGACCTTAGGCAACTCTCAAGTAGTCAAGAAGTCAGCCCAGCCTGAATAATGTTGATAAGTCATGTTTTCAGGGGCTGCTAAATACGGATGGCTCATTTGCTCACGTGGAACAAACTTGCTGGCAGACTTGCAGACCAGGCAATCAGGAATGACAAGAGTGTCTGGATATCCAAGAGAAAATCCTTTTTGGGGTCAGGGATAAACCACATTTCAAACTTTTACCTTTCTCAAAGGGAAATCAGAACCGACTGGTCTGAGGGCTGGCTGCCCAAAGCACAAGCTGGCTGGTCTGCACCACCAGTAAATAACCCTGCTGCAGATGCCCACAGGTAGTATACATAGCTGCCAGCTAACCTAGGAAGAGGAAACAGCTAAACTTGGCTTGTATTTTCTCTTATAGAGAGCTAGTGTGAACCAGGAACTGCAGAACTTCATGAATCTACAGCAATCTATGAATCTCCTCTCATCAGGGTGTAGTTGCATTACAGCTACATAATTGAATATTCACAAATAAAGAAGGCAAGCTCAGAATGACTTTGTGAGACATATTCCTTAAACTCAATATGCTCCCTTCAAGTCCCAGGCAACTGGGTCATAAAAAGTAAACACGGTTTCTTCTACTGTCTCTGCCTTAACAGGGAAACATGGCAACGCTTCAGATATTTATAACAGTGCAAAATGCATTTTTTCTCTTGAATTTTTCAAGGAACAGTGGGGGTCTGCTGTTAAATGGAGGAAATAATCTGGCTCCAGGTGATAAAAAAAGCGTGGGTTTTAGCCTTGGTTTTCACAGACAGGCCTGCTTCAAGACCTATGTGTGTGCCAGTGTGCTCTGGAGAGGGACAGCCACAAGGAGGAAGCAATGTCAGGGTCTACCGAAAAACTGGATGCATTCAAGTCCTTAGGGCTGTGATGAGCTCTCCCCCCAGAGCTGTTGAAATAGTTGACCAATGGGAGGGCCCCAATGACCTGAAAAAGAACAATATATCCAACACTCTGCTGCAACTATGAATAAAAGAAAGACCCAGGGAACAGGAACTAGTTTGCTTCCACTGTAGACCCCACAGGGATGAAGGAGCCGTTCCCATTGGAATTCAATCCTAAATACTTGCAGGACAAAGGAATATCCAACACAGACTTGCCACAGGCAAATCACACTTGACAGCTACACAGTTCACCACTGATAGCAATGCAGATGAGGTGAAGGATGTAATGCAGCCCATCTGGACTTCAGACACCTCCTTCCCGCAGCAACCCGCCCTAGAAGCTGAGGTACATAGGCTGGACCATCAGGCTGAGAAAGCAGCAATCAACACAATATACAACTGATGGCACGCAGGTAACAGAGAAAGTATTCCAGGGGGCAATACCTAGGCCATCGTGTTTCCTCCTGCTAGTAACAGAAAATGTCAACAAGGGAAAATGGCCACACAGTACAGTTTGGGAGTCTCAGGTTGGACATCAGGAAAAAACTTGACAGAAGATTACTCAAAGAGGTTACATAATTTGCATCCTTTTAAGTTTTCTAAGACTTGTCTAGAAAGTAAACCACAGTGGACCTGGTCTAGAACTGCTCACAGCGCTACTTTGTACATGAGATTAGACTAGATGGAGAAATGAAGAGAATATTGAGGGTCCCCTCTACCAACATGTCTATGAACCGGTATAACTAATATTATCCCTGTCAGTAAAAACATCAGTATTTCAAAGGAACTTCCTTTAGTATGCAAAGGACACACCTTTATCCATTGCAGTCTATAAATTCCTCAAGGGCAGCAGTGGAGGGGAAGTTACTTCTCTCCTCTCTGGTGACCAATCATAGGATGCAAGAAAACAGAAGGATGGTGCATCAGGGGAAGCTTAGACTGGACATTAGGAGATGGTTCTGCACTGAGAGAGTGGTCAGTCACTGGAAAAGGCTCCCAGCGAGGTTGTTTTTGGCACCAAACCTGTCAGAGTTCAAGGAGCATATGACTAAAAGCATCTGGACAATGCTCTTAGTCATATGCTTTAGTTCCAGGTATTCATACAAGGGGCAGAGAGGTGGAATTGATGATACTTATGAGTCTGTTCCAGCTTGAGATATTTTACAATTCTTTCACTAATTAGCTTAATTCTCGAGATAATAAGCTTGGGGGAGCTCTGCGCTCTTAGCAAAAGTATCTGATATCTCTACATATAAAAAAATACGAGAATTCGTGACTTTTTTCAGCCCAGCCATGTAACTGCATCATTTCACTCTGGGCCACAAGGCACTATGCTCTTCTCCATACACTTCCATTGTAGAGACAGCCATAGCTAAATTTGTCATAGGGAAAAGGTTTGATCAGGAAATCCTTCCTTGTGCCATAACCATGAAACAACATCTGAAGTGTCACACTTCGAACATGAAACAGCTTCAAAAAATTAAATTCCCTCACTCTAAGAAGCTCCAGTGGTTAACAGCAAAAACATTTTGCAGAGGAACAGAGGTGCCAAAACATCTATTGGGGGTCTATCCATTCTATCATATGTCCAGCTTCCTTAACCACAACTTCCATCTCCAGATGGATTTCTGATGTTCTTTATCTTTCTATTTACCCACTGGCAATTAAAGTTTTCATTTAATATCTGATGATGATATTCCACAGAACAGCTGCTGTTAGCTTCTGGCTGACAGTACAGACCAGCTTCTTGAAAGGCTAATGGTCTGTACAAGTGCGGCAGAAATGGAACAGGCAACTGGGATTAAATCACAGTGTCAAAGGGGGAGGGGAGAATGCCTGCAGTACAACCTTGTGAGGGATTACTGGTCACATTAGAACTTCAAATCTATCCCTGGCCTAATTAAGCTGCATTTTCACTATAAAGCAGGCAAGTTGCCAATCCTGAAATGAAACCCGCTTTTCAGTAACTGCCAGCTAGAGCTCAATAGCATGTTCATGCTTAAATCCAAAACCTTTAAGAGTAACAGAGCTTCAGAAGCAGTATTTGGGCAGGGCTTGTACAAGCATTAAAATACAACTCTTAGCACAGTAACACCTTGTTGTGTTGGGTTTTTTTTAAATTTGCATTCCCACTTACAGACTAATTGCAAATTCACAGCAAGTATCTCACATATTTCCTTTTGAGGTTGCTACAATCTGTATAGTACTGCTGAAGAACAGAATTTGGGCTTTGTGGAAGTCAGGACCTCATGACAGTTCACCCAGTCTATTCCTGCTGTTTCTCTGCTCCAGAGCAGGCCAAGGGGGTCAATCACACGCTGCATGAGCAGCTGCCATCTCCACACCCTCTCCCATCACAGGCAGAACAGGGCTTACAAAGAATGAGAAACGATGGCTGAAACTATCACAATTTGTCCAACAGAGAGAACAGCTTCCATTCCCACACATACATTTCAAAGTCCCCCTTGACAGTGAATAGATATCCCCATTGTTTTGCAGAGACTGACAGCCTACAGTTTTCTCAGACCAAACAGGGTTGTTGAGGAGAAAAGCTTAAGCTCAGCAATGCTGCTTCCATGCAGCTGTCTACAGAAAGGACTACGTTCTCTCTGGGAAGGGTCTCCGCTTTTTACAGCCAACCAAGAGCTCAGTATTTGTTTCCCCTTTAGAAAAAAAAAAAACCAAAAAAAAAAAACCCACCCTGAAACATAATACATCTGGCATTTTACGTGAAAGAAAACCCAACTTTGGGGTTGTTTGTGCAACCAAGATTAGACAGCAAGTGTCATGCTGTAGCTATATGCTCTTGTCCCATGGCTATTTTTTTGATTTTCAAGTTTGGTGCAAGACACTTCAATCTGGGGCAAATACAAGGAATGTTCAGGTCTACAGCTGGATTTCCTTGACTCAAGCTTGTGAACTGCCAGCACTGGATCAACAAACAGCCTGTGCTATGCCATTTGGTCCAAGAGTAGAATATCCTTTCAGTTTTGTAGTCCAGATTTGCTATCCAACTACAAAGACCATATGAGTCCTTAAGTAATTAGAAGCTTAGGCCATATGCCAATAAACAAATCCCATGGAAGATGAAGCAGAAGCAACCACCTGCAAAGGTTTTAATACAGGCTTTTGAGCTAAAAGGCATTCTGCAGTGCTACAAGGTATTTTAGGTATAAAAGCACCTCATTCTACACATCACCTTTCAAAACATGGTGTACAAGCCCTGAAGTGCAGGAAAGAACCCACTTGTAGTGGTAAGAGACTTCAGGAAATCATGCCTTTTCCCTCAAAACCCAACATGAAAGCAGCATTTTCCAGCAAATTCTGTTATTTGCCCACAAACATCCACATAACCTTGTTTCTTCCTTGTTTTAGCATTACTGAACTGACAGGGATTCAACTACAACAGGAACCCACTGAGCAGATTCAATAGCAACTCTTCCAGATGGGACTTGGGTAACAATGGATGAATTGCACAGGGGCTGGCACAACAAGCAACAGCAGACCAAGGTTTAGGGGCAAGACACTGAGAAGTCCTGTTCATTTGGATCTTATGCCTGATTTCAAACATGCTCTTTTCTGAAATGTACCTTGCGTTGCATTGTTAATAAACATATGCAAAACTGTTAATAGAGAGATACAAAGAAACCATGATGCAAAATATTCTGCTGCTTAGCTAAACCCCATGTCAGCTGTTCTAATGCGTATATTGGTTTGTATGCCAGAAGACATCTGATCACCACTTCTGAAAAGAAATCAGCATTTTTCCTTTTTGAAACATCTTTTTAAGTAATTTATGACAGGCAATTCTTTTTCAGCAATTGAGCAATGGTCCACAGTATGAGAAGCAGCAAAAAGCCTTTTTATTTGCTGTATAATTAGTGTCATTAGAAATACGATTGGTATAAAAAAAACCAACACACAAGTCCACACAGTAAGGAAAGCTTAATAAAAATTAAAAAGCACTGAAGAAGACTTTAAAGAGACTTTAAAAAAAAAAAAAAAAAAAAGCCAAAATGAAAACAAACCCTCTTTACCAAGTCTTCCTAAGTTCTGGATGACAACAACAACTTCTTTTGGCCATTAGAGATGACAACAAATCTTCCTACCACTTTGCACCAGTGTCTTCCTCCACCCCCGCTAGACAGCTGGCTTCAGATCACTGAAGTGTGTTATAGAGCATGAGCAGGAATCTAAATATGAGATCACAATCTGCTCACATGAGATAACAGCTTCCATGCAACTGCTCCGCACATGCAAAGGCATAAAACTTACTCAGCAACCACTATATTTAAAAAAAAAAAAAATCACTTCAAGTCATAACAATGCTTCACTTTAATTCCTGTATTTTCAAAAAGGTGGTGGAAGCACTTTTTTTTTTAAACAATAACATGCTTCTCCTCCTTCAAACAGAAAATATCTTTAATTTTTAAAACAGAATGATTTTTTTCTGACATTGAAATGACCAGACATTCTTAATTCATGAAAGTAACAAATGTGTTTCTGAAGCAAAAGTTGCCACAATGATTATTTGTAAACATTAAACCCACAACAGTAAAAGTACATCAAAACCCCACACTTCCACCTTAAAATAAACCACAAAGCTTTGACATGAAATACATAAAAAGTTTATTATGTGTGTACCCCATTTTGTTATCTAAGAGGAGAAAATCTGAGGCAACAGTTTGGTGCAGTACAGAGAAGCAAAGCAATATACAGTAGCTGCACACAGCTTGATTGATTTCAGATCACAACTAAATACTCTTACTATGACCGTTAGTACAGAAATGTTCTGTAATTAGAAAAAATGAGAAGTATTACTCTCATGCTGTACAGTCTCATGTTTCTTGGTTAGAAAAGAACAACTGATTGAGTTTGAATCTTTCACACCTGAATCTTTCACACCAACTTGCTTGGCTGTTGCCTCTGGAATGTTCAGCACAAAGGTTAAGCTCCAGACATAATTTAAGTGCTTTTCATGTGCAAACTGTTACTGGCTAAAGCTTTCAAAGTACATTTAATTACAGATATGAACACCCTGTAAAGATATGAGGATATGATAGCAGACCCAGAGGCCAATACAGATTCTTTAAGAGAAATGCTGTGTTCCACTGCAGTAGTTCAAGTCCCTGATTAGGTCCTTCCAAAGAGAGGGATTATTTCAATTGTAGGAGATAGACCACTCTTTAACAGAAGCATCATGGGATGTTGTTACCAGAGTGTGCTCATCCAGCCATGCCAAGCCGCTTACATGATGTAGCCTGTGTGCATCTGTATGGCAGTGTGAAATAACAGAAGAGAATTAGGAAGGTGAGGCTGACAAAATAACTTCAGCACATATTCCAAATGCTATTTTCAGCTGCATTAAATAGTAACAGGATATTTTAAAAAGTGACTATAAAGCAACAGAAGAGTTCTGGCTATTGTGGCTACACAGAGATTAATGTAAAGGCTAAATTAGTTTGGGAACATTCAAAGCTTAATTCTAGAAAGCTCTGTTGATTTCAAGAACTACAAGCAACTCTCAAAAGTAGTCTTTTGAAGGAAACATACCTGGTATCTTGACTCTGGTCTCTGGATCACTTACGGTCCAAACGTATACCATCATGTCCATGCCTCCAGAAGCAAAGTGTTCATTGTCAGGAGACCAGGCAACACAAACAATTTTTGCATGGTGTCCATAAAAGACATTATGTTCCTATTTGAAAGGTAAAGATACAATGTTACTTCATTAGCTTAAGCTACCATCAGGAAATCCCCGGCTATTAATTTGTAGCATTACAATAAGCTACAGCAATGGCTCAGACAATGTACATCACAGTACAGATGGATGCCCTAAACCAACTAATTGGTGGCTTCATTTGATGCTATTTATTTAAACACTTATGAGGCTGGTAAAATTCAAACCTTTTGTAAAGACTTTTTCTATGAAAGTTGGATCTGTAGAGTGCATACGCAATAAGTCACTTTTTGCTTAGAGACTTTTAAAGTAATCTCACAGATATTTCTAGAAGCAAAATGTTTTCAATTTTTACTTAGCAAATGCAGTGTTTCTGTGGAATGCCATCTGCATTTTTCTAGTTCAGCGTGGTTTCAGTTACCTTAATGATTTTACAGGCTAACGCACATGCTGACTACTCAGCTGAAAGGTGGAAATTGCCCATTCTTTGGCTCTTGGTTAAGACACTTAATTGAGGGATAAATCAAGATTCCCTGCCCTAATGTATCCCTTTGTTTGCTTACTTCTTACCACAGTAAACCATGTGCCATGGCCAGCAGAATTTTATTGCCAAGTCTGCTTTATTTAATTCAATTTTGTTGTACTGCATGATTCTTATCAAGCTGAGCCTGCATTCTTGTCCATTTTCCAGAAATGCACACCAGTTCTCTAACAGGCACACACACATTTTGTTGACATTTTTCCCTTTAAAAAAAACCTCCAAACAAGAAAAAGCACCCTCAAAAAAAACCCCACAACAAAAAAAACCCCAAACAAAACAAACAAAAAAAAGAAACAACTCTGCACAAAAAAACCCAAAACCAACCAACAACCCCATACAAAAGCAGCACCCCATCACGTTAGTGCTTCAGCTGATCCGAACAAGGCACATGCATTACTTTGTACCGATTACTTTCTAATCTTCTATATTTAACTACTGCTGGCCTGTGGAGATCCAACTCCTCCACCATATGTTTGCTATTACATGGGTTTGAGTGTTTTCCCAGTAGCCAGCCCATGCTGTATATTTCCTCACCTGTTCTTATGATGTGGGAGCTTCACAAAGGCTGTTGTTAACTAAAAGTGACACTAACTAAAAACACCAGTTAAACACTCAGAGAAACACCAAATACACAGTGAATTAACAGTGAAGTCTTAGCTGCTATATCTTATTTCACCCCAACAGGTTTAGACATGAAATGACAGTCAATTTGGTTTTGAACAACAACTCTTACCGCATAGCCATCAGCAACACTAAAGACAGTGACAACTTTGTTTGCATCACAGACTGCAAGAAAGGCACCATCGTGAGAATATGCCAGGTCAGTAACAGGACCCTTAGCTTCCAAAGACTTCTCATCGTTTTTCAAAGAAGTTCCTTGGATTGAATACAAATGGACATTCCCATCCTGCAAATTAATAGTGAAAAAGGGGAAAAGGTACAAAAACTACTTTACAATAGAAAGAGAAATGCTTACTGAATTTAAGGAATATTTTGCATCAGCTGTATCTGGTAGTGCTTATAATAAGAACTAGTTTAAAGAACCTGGTCATTTATGCTGGCTACAATCCACCAAGTCTAGAACACAGACCTGGTTTCTAAAATTTACCTACTTCAAGCATATACTCAGTAAAAACAATTTGACAATTTAAAACCGGCAAATACAAGATAAAAAGTTAGGTGATAATGGTAGAACCTGGGGAATTAAAAGTCCAGGAACACCAACTACACACAGCTTGCTTGTTGTGATATTGCTGCTACAAATTACCATACTACTTTCTCCTAGTGTTAAATGTTTCTGTTACTAGTTACAATGTTCAAAGCAGGACAAGTTCAGGAAGCACAATCTTACCGCTCCTCCCACTGCTGCTGTACCTCCTCCAGGGTGAATGGCTACAGCTTCTGGCTCATAGCCAAGGTCATCAATTGCAAAACATTTCTTCTTATCTTTCATCAAGACAATCTGCAAATAGAAAACTAGAAACTAAGACCCTATTTCAAAGTGCCCAATACAAAACTATGACTAAGCCACAAAGTTTAGTCATAAATACAAATCCACTCTGATTGCTCATTACTCTTACTACATTCTGATCTTAAGAGAACAGTTGCATTTTATATTTTATAAAAAGGAAGAAATAAATGCCTACATGTGGTGACTAACTAATCTGGTGTACTGGAGTACCTATGTGCTCTAAATTAGGTAGTACAGGGCATGCTCTCCTGCCTTCAGATTTGCCTCATTTGGTTTAAACATGAACAACACTAACAAAAAAGTATTTTTAGCAATGCTTACCACATTCCTTTGCCCCTTAAGGAAGAGAGGCAGGACCAAATTAGTAGCAAGTTAATACTGCAATGTTAAATTTTAACTTTGTACCCAGGTCTATACTGTGTACAACTGGAATTATAACTCACATGGAAAACAACTTTGAAGAACACTACTCAAAGTTCCAAGCATAAAACTAGCATCTATAGAGAAGGCATAAATCATTTGAAGCTAAGCATGCTTTGATACAAAATAACCTTGGTGCAAAGTCCCTAGATTTGTGTGATCTTAATACTACCAGCAAGCAAGCTAGAGCTACCTACCCTGTACAACAGCACTAGTTAATTGGCTACTTGGATTAGTTACAAAAAAGCATGATGCAGGAACAAGACATCGTTTCCCCAAAATCACAGCACTGAACAGATCTGGCAAGAGCATGATTCAGATGCTGTAGGCCTTCTAGCACAGAGCTGTACTGATAACAAATTCTGATGCATTCACACAATTGACTATGTGAGATTTAAACCTATATGCAAGACTGCCAAATTGGTACAGGATGCAAAAAGACAAGCCCAGCAAGTATCCTGCTGAATTATGTTTCCTATAGCTCTCATTCGGAAATTCTGCAGATGTGCAAGTTGAACCCACACTAAACAGATTCGTTGGAAACCATCATGTTACCATACACAAAACTATTAACAGAGCAATTGTGTTGATAATCCACAAGTTAATACTTACTTGTCCAATGCATAGAACTACAGTATAGCCACCAGGACCCACAGCTAAACATTTTGGCTGAACATCCATTTTCACAGCATCCTGGCCACTGCAGGAAGGTGTGCCAAATTGGAGAAGGAGGAAGAACAAAGCAGAAATTACTCCATGCCTAACATTACTCAGAATTGCCTATTCAGATAATATTAATGATCAAGAATATGTATAATATAAAGATTTATTTTTTAATAATCTGCAAAGCTTCCTTGTGTTTACTGTTTAAAGAATTAGTACCTTGATCAGGTAGTACACCTGCTAAGTGAAAGTCAACGTTACTATGCTGGAGTTTATTTATTTTTCTTTAAACTAAGTAGTGACCTTCACAGGTTTCTTTAAAGTTTTGCGCTTCAACTGTGGCTTCCATGAAGAAACAGCCATGACCCACCCTTCCTAACTGCTTTTTAGTGATATGCCTGGGTATTTATGAATCAGAAAGTGAGCGCCCTTCCGAAAGCCTCCTAACTAAACCACCCGATACAAGATTGATCTCTATTCCAACCTGTGGAAGGGATGAGACAAATTAAAAAGCCTGGGATGAATTTCTTGTTGTCACAGAAGAAACCAAGGTTGGTACAGCAATCATTTCTATACAGTTTCCATGGTAACTTAAAACCTGAATAAACTGTAGCATAAATTTCTTTGCCACATAAGTCAACAAAACTCTTGCTGTAGAATAATTAGGGCTGCAATGCTACAATAAAAAAAGGTAGCATTTTAACTAACCTGTAGTCCCTCTTGCTAAGGTTGGTGTAGCGCACAGTATCATCCATACTGCAGGTGACTAGCTGATCCATTTCATCCACCGCCATTCTAGAAACCTGGTTCGTATGACCTTTCCCAGAAAAGCCATCATTCTCTCCAGTTTCAGAATCCCAATAATGTGCACAATAGAATTAAGGAACATTTGGAAAGACTGGTGCAGTCAGATACAGAATCATAAAAGTTAAATAATTTACCAAATAGCTAAGTTTAGTAGGTATCTCTCAAGATCATTTAGTCCAACCTGCTACACAGATCAGTGTCAGCTACAACAGGCTGCCCATTTCGCTGGGTTTTGAGTATCTCTAAGGATGAAGACTCAACAATACAGGGATCAGCCAATCTCATACCCTCAAAATATTTATCAAATGAACCTCAGCTGTTCTGTAATGAGCTAAATGACCTGCCACAGACAGTAGCAAATACTGGAGCAATTAACATCAGGTCCGAGAACAGGAAACACATTTAAAGAATCATAGTCAGAAGTCCTGCAACACTGGCTTCCCCTGATGTTATATGTTAACATCAGTTTGAATTACTAACACTATACTACAAGAACATAAAGAAACAAGTCCAGTATTTACTACTGTTTATGCCAATGTGACACCATTTTTATGCACCACATAGCAGGCAGGATGAAGGACTGCAGTTTTATTTATAAGCTTCAGAAAACTGAAGAAAAGCCAACAGTCTTCTAGCTGAACATATCCCAGCCTCACCCTTTAACGTGCCCTTTGCAAACCAGGCTGCATTACCAGTATTTTGCTCCAGAAACCAACAGGATCCAAATAAAGTGTCAAAAGTAGCACAAGTTCTCTTCAGTAAGAAAGTCATCAGTGAGAAAGCCTGATGGCATTTGGGATATCAAATAAAGAACACAGTATGTCACAGAACTCCAAAACCACACCTTAATACAGGATAGAAGAAACACAACTGTAAAGAGAAATGCATGTTAATGGGTCAGACAGGTCAGAAAGCTTTTCTTTGTCCTGAACATCTGAAAACCAAGATGCATGTAACTGAGAAAGAACAATACATATTTTGTGCGTATGACAATACATGAAAAGTTACAAGAGGCTAATTTATACATTTACTTGCTCCTCCATACGAACAATTTATGTATCACAAAGTAGTGACAACTGGAAATTAAGAACTGGTTTATATTTAGCAGGCAAGTGTAGAGGCAAACAGCACAACAGGCAAGTTAAGGGAAAGCAAAATTAACTTGTATTCACTTGTGTAAAATAAATGTAAGGTTTTGCCTTTGGCAAAGCACTCTTTCTTCCTCCTAAACTAGTTCTCAGGCTATAAGGCTTGAACAAATACCACTGTCATTCAAAGGATATTAATATGACCATCATTACTTCCGGAGTAAATGTAGGACTTTCCACCATTTTTATGCACTGTAAGACACTGAATTGACTTACTATGACCCTGTGAACAGAACACAATAATTCCTGATGGGCAAATTTTCGTCTTAACACATACATGATTAAACCTATTTCAGAAGATCTGTAGGTAATTAGAAAATAACTTTTTTTCATAAGCATTAAAAGTCATCCAAAATACAAATCACTACTTAACAGCACAGTCACTTAATAGTTGCAGCATTGCTATTCCCATGTACTCCTGAGAGAATGAATGCACACTATGAATATTCTTATTAGCCTGCTGGGCCAGAACACTTTCATGGCCTTTTCATCGACAAAGTTTGATTTTCAGGCACTTTATGATTCATGGAAAAAGACTAAATATGGTCATGCACCCATATGAACTGCCTGAATTATAGCACCAATGGCAAGAAACTGGGACGTTCATTTCTAGTTCATGTAAAAATGTAAGTTCCCAGGAGAGTGCTGTGTCAGAGAACTCTTTTGGAATTTACCAAAATTAAAGCTCAATTGCACAGTAACCCTGGTCACCTTGTTCACAACACACTAGCTCTGACAGAATGAGACACCACTGGTAGTTTTCTATCTATGCTCTATTTCTTTTTGCATCTCAAGAATGGTTAAAAGCTGCTATGAAAAATAAGTTGATAACCTTAACTGAAAACAAAATCAGTCTGTATGTTTGCACAAAGCACAGCATCACACATGTAACATTTTAACTTATTGATTCATGCCATTTGCAAGAGTTGACATGCAGGGCTTGTCTGCTAATGCTAACTTAACAAAACCATTTTTCAACAGTCACTGCTCCACCTGGATACTTTCAACCACTGAATCACTTATTGCAGAAATGGGTGCAACAAGAAGTTTAACCTACCTTTATGACACGTAAAGGCTTATTTGGATTGTTCTTGTCCAAATAATTAATATAGCCAGACAGGGAGATAGTCAGTAAATGGTCTTTCTGCCATAAGCAACCCAACTGCTGATCCAACACATTTGATCCCATGTTAAAGGTACTGACAATAGAATTAGCACCAACATCCCAGATTTTAGCAGTTTTATCTCCGGAAGCAGAGAGCAACTGACTACTGTCAGGGCTCCAACTAATCTGTGAAAACAAATGTCACAAGATAGTAAATGCATTTATTATTGCAAAACTTCACGGTCCATGAACTCAATAATGAAATACTGTGGACCATTGGCACAAATGAAGTGATACTTACAGCATAAATACCTCCATCATGAGCTTTGCCTCCACCAAGAGCACACACTTTCTCTCCAGTCTTCCCATCATAGACAAAAATCTTAAGAGAGCACACAGACATATAATTTAAAAGGAAAAGTGGTAAAAAGGAGAAAAAACAAAAACAAACTAAGAACTGAAACACTACTACTTGCACTACACAAATCATCCTTTTGTTACGTGGCGTGCTTAGAGGTTTATCAAAGACTAGATTTTTTTAAGGAAGAGGAACAAGTATTCCTGAATTTAAGACTAAATAAATGAGATGACAACTGTAAATAATCACATCAAGATACTCTACACTGGATCCTGCATTTGAAATTCTGGAAGACTCTACATTTTTGGCTCTGGCCATGATGGTGGCTACTTAGCACTACAGTTATAGGAATGTGCCCTCATAGGAGGAGGAACTGCCTACAGTAACAGTGTCATTGCCAAACCTGCCCTTATCAGCAGGGAGTCACAGAATCACAGAATGGTTAGGGTTGGTAAGTCTACACTGAGCTATCTATTAGGTCAGTATTTTGACCAGACTCCTCACAATCATAAGGCCATATATATCTCAAAAGACTTATTATGCTCCTGCCAAAATAACCTGTAGAAATAACAAGCTAGGGAGATGGTACAGGGAAAAAAGCTGAGTGAGAACAGTCTGGTTATCAGTTGTTACAGCTTTATAGGAGACTATTTAAAAGGTTATTTAAAAGATTAAGCCACTCATTCCTTGGCATGAAAAAAAGCAACATGCATTTCACAATACTAATTCTATTCCCAAAATACACAAGAAAGTCTTCGTGTGCCAAAATCACTAGAAAAAGAGTTCCTTTGGTTTTTACCTGGCCATCTGCACTAGCTGTAGCAAATCTGTTCCCATCAGGAGAAAACCTCACACAGTTTACAAACCGTGTATGGTCCTGTAGGGGGAAAAAAGTAAGAATCAGAACACAAAATAAGAACAGACCCTTTTTACACAGAAGACAATCCAGTAACAATGAAGTTCTCTTACATGCGAGCCACAGATTAGCTGTGTAGGAAGACGCCTGCTGTAGAGAATCGCTACAGAGCAAGTCTAGCCTCTATCTGAAGAGGATGATGGGGGTTGAAAATAGTCCAGAGAAGGAACTGTGGCATCAGTAGCCAATGTAGTTCAAACAGATTAGTACAATGCCACATGAAGGAGTACCCAGTTTCAGGGATAGGCAGGAAATAAAACCCACAGCTGCAGGCTAGATGAAAACATGGGATTTTTCCCTCTGGTCACTGGCTTATTCTCCAAGATTGTCCAGATTTTAACTGTTGCTTCATCACACAAGTAAGTTTTATACATAGAACAATACTTCATCCTTTTTATTGTAAGAAACACAGGCATGAAGAATAGACAATTATTTTACTGGAATGTCATTTCTGGGAGACTGGATTAACGGTAGCGCTGTGAAGCAGCCAGGCAAGACTGATGTATGCTCCCCAAATAGATTATTTACGAATAGGAGACTATTCAAACCATGCTAACTAGAAAACACACGTTAAATAGGGAAGCACCATAATGAGGCCAACGCAAAGAGATATGGAAGACTATTTTTAGTATTATGAAAGGCAGGTTCTAACCTACTTTCTTTAACTATACTGTTTCCTGATGATACCTCAAGGCCTGAACCACACAAACGCCTGTACCCAAATCAGACATATCAACTCAAACATCACTTTAAAAGAAAGACTGCATCACACACAAGTCTAAGCAGCACTGGTAAACAATTCAGACTTGAGAGTTCAAAAAGAACCAGCTTAGCAAAATGCAAGTATCAGCTTAAGTTCAGAAATATATTAAGCAACTACATCATCTCATTGGATTGCACAGCTCAAAACAATTCCTTTTCTAGAACCACAATGGACTCCTTACTAAAAGTCTGTGTATGAAGAGTACTTAAGGCATATATTAAGAAAATAAAAAGCCTATTTTTTTAAAAAATAAAACAAGAAATAAATATTTTTATTTTATTACTGCAGTAACACCCAGTATCTCTGCAATCATTTTGGGTTTTCTAAGGCAAGAGACATGCCTTCTGCCATCAGAAACAGCTGCAGTAGCTTTAGGCTTTTTATCTTCTTTGGTCTCCAGTAATGATGAATGTCTTAAATGTGGTAATTCCAATCTTTGTTTGATTTATATAAAAGATTTTAACCCACAGAATAGGAAGCAAAAGTTAAAAGAAAGTTACATATGTGTTCCTCGCAGAAATCAGTTATGTTTTCAAATATCTACACTCACCCTTTTCTAAGCTGCCATGGGATTTCAGATTTCAGCACTCTCAAGCAGATTGGAAAATACCAGTCATACCACCAAACTTCTTGAATCAAGCACCTTGGAGAGTATTAAGAAATTCTACGTGACTGCACTGGGAAGCAGTGCTCAGAAAGCAACAACAGGGACAATGAAACATCCTGCTTCTACAGTTATGGAAGAGGACGAAGAGCCAAGAAAGAAACCTGGAAAAAGTGCTTCAGCTTTTCTTCTTAGTCCAAGAGAACTGAAATAAATGATTAAGGCAAGCCTCCAGTTTTACACAGGTTTAAGAAGGCCACTTGATACCAATTATGCCTCAAAAGGAGGAACTAAGAACTTCTGTAATGACAGCTAGCTGCAACAAGAACTGCAAGCTTGTTCGAAAGCTTTCAGACAACTTACTGCAGTTTAGCAAAGCTACAGCTCAACTTAAACTCACACTTATTGTAAACTTGAACTTGAATGGTGGTCCCTCAAAGAATGCAGCACAGTTGTCATCACTGCCAGTTGCCAGACGATATGGTCTCGTTTGTTTAATGTCCACACTATTGATCACTTTGTTGTGCCCAGTAATCTCGCCAACAGAAGAACCACTATCCCACAGGAACACTGCTCCGAATCTAGAGAAGCACACAATAACTACAATTCATAAAAGTTACACATAGATTAACTCCATGAGCATCTGCAAACAGCAGATCTGAGTGCGCTCAAAGAAAAGAAAATAGGTCATCTCGTTAATCTCATGCAAACTCCTCGTAGTTCCCTGAAGGCTATTTGAGACCTTGCTGGAGAGAGAATCTAATCTTCAATAGGAGACATTTGCTGAAGGGGACAGACAAGCAAATTTTATGTATAAAGCTTCTAAAAATCAGAGATCAAAAAGATATTCTTCAGTCAGTTTGTAGAAAGCAATAATTATTCTGCCTGCCCAGTCATTACACCAAATGTGGATAGCTAGGGTAACAATGACTTTAGATCATTAATCTGATTACTTAGCCTAAATTGGGTGCATCACTTTTACAACTATTATTACTTACTGTTTTAAGGAAGAGGAGTTATAACAGTACTTGTCAGCTCTACCTTTAAATCTCCTTGGGGGCAAAAAACCCCGAAATAGTATAATCAATACAGTGGACTGAACTACCAGAGCATTGCTGTTATAAAGGGAATCTACAAAATCAGTTCAGCAAAATTCTAGACTGAAAGTGCATCCACCTAACAGAAAACTTGCAGAGCAAGGTAGGAGAACAAATTTACATAGTATCTACCCAGGGGCAGGTGGGGGTGGAGGGATGAAGGACAAAATCCCTCTCAAACAGAAAGACTGATTGAGATTTGTCAAAGACACAGCACATGAGATGGCGATTAAAAAATGGTACAAGAGGTCACGGAACAGGACCACACTATGTTTTTCAGACCTTTAGGCATAAGACTACTCTGCCTTAAGGATCCATCAGTCTTTAAATATTAAAGAAAGGACACAAACTTGACTAATGGGCACCTCAGTCAGATTAGGACAACAGGTTGTGATTTTATTTAATTACCATAATAAAGCCTAAAAATATGGGTGTGCTGCTGAATTCAGATACACATTTTCCTTTATTTTCTTACTCCTATTCAGCCATGTCCTCTCAATCTGGGAGGTGTAAGAGAGGAGGAGGAGAACTGTCTGCTGGTTCTCCCTTCCCACTCTATCAGAATTAGAATGCGCTCTTACACCAAAGGCATACTAACAGCTATAACTGAACATAATATTCAACTCTAAAAAACAAACAAGACCCCCACAATTTTTAAACTGAGAAATTCTACTAGAAATGTACTCTCCAAGCAGTTTTACAGCTGCCAAAGACTGCATAAAGAATTCTGCAGAACAACTTGAAGCTGAAACAGCAAACAAGCCACGATTCTCTTCCCTTGAAGAGTTAAAAGCTTTCTGCAAATAACCTGCTTTGTAGAAACAGAGACTTACCATATATGTATGCACACACAAACACAAAACTATTACTCACTTTTCCCTTCCTTCTCCAACCACAGCAATTCTCTTGCTGTCTTCAGTCCAGGCAAGGTCCTTTATTTTTCCTGCAAACGGCTGATACTCATACTTCAGTAGGTGTTCTTTCTGTGTAGTATCCCAGATTCTCAGCTTTCCAGAGACATCTGCCATAATAAAATAGAATATAACTATTGTTGTTCCAGCATGACTCAGTCACATGACTCAGCGATCTGCCAGGATACAGATTTTCAGCTACAGTGAACACTGGTACTAGGGAATCTCTTTTCCTACACTATCACAGTTACTACAAATTACTTGACTGAGGAACACTGACGACTACATCCATTTCACTGAATTATGCTCTTTGCCAGATATTAATGTTCAAGACACGCAGTAATAAATACAACATGGAGACAACTTTTGCAGACACAAACACGCACCAAAAAAAAACCACAACTGCACAGCAAGAGGGCAGTAACTCTGATGTACAGCCAGTATGTGTCAATTATCCATGCTACCCACACACACACACAAAACCAAAACAAAATCCACATAGGCCCCCTGCCACAAAACCAAAACTAAACAAAACCAACAACCATACTAGCCTCCCCTCCCCAAGAACTACAAGAGAGCTTACCCACACTCATTGGGAAGTAAGCAACCCAGCATTTACGGTAAGAGAGCAATCTGATGGATAGTAGCTGATGCACTGAAATTAATACTTCAGATTTTTTTATATCTTCAAAGCAAACCCATTTTGTATCCAAATACTAGATATACACAAACACACAAAAAATTTTTTCCCACAGAACTCAATTCATGCACTCATCAGTATATTTTTCTATACAGAAGCATTTACACACTTCATGTCGTGCGTGAATACCCGCACTATCTGAATTACGACAGAGGAATCCAACAGTATATTCAAACATGGCAATGTCACAAGCGGCAGACACAGCACAGGTAATAATTTATGGCTTAATATAACAAAAATTTCCTTGCATAGCCCTAGAGCTTGCTTCTATTCAGAGCAACTACTGTGGTGCAGCATTACAAGACTTAAAAATTACCAGAGGAACTGTTCCATACCTACACAGCAAATTCTGCACGTATTGAATCCTTTATTAAAGCCATTGGTTTATAAAAACCATGTGCTAAAATACGCATATGTCACCTTAGCATAACACTTTGAGTTCTATCCACCATTTATCAGTGCATCTTTACAGTTCAATTTAAACACACAGCAACCCTGTCTCTGTGGGACCTAACCATGGACCCACCACCCTTCTGCTAAAAGGACAGATGCAGAAACCTTCATTTCACAGAAGGTGCTATTGAAGCAGAATTTTAATGTAGAGTTAAAAATCTGATTGCTCCATCTATTAATAGATGGAACACATATAACTTTAACTTCGTGGTATGTCCCATTACTACATCTGCTATGGCTTCAGTAAGAGAAATTATCATAAAAGCCACAATGCATATTGCCAAAGGTCTGTCTCATCAAGCACATGAAGTATTAATGCAGGTTGCACAGCTAATGCAGATTTACAGATAGAGAAATGAATCTTACATGTTATACTTAGAAACAGCTTAAACAGCCTGGTACTATCTTCAGACCCCATGCTCAGCAGTATCACAGAGCTATTTATAAAAGACATGCAGAAGACACTTTTTAAGGGAAATACTGCAGCCTAAACTCATTTACTTGGGCATGACACAATGTCTGAAAAAAGTAAACTAAATATTCCCAAAAGAGCAAGGTTTCCTTAAGCTGGTCATTACTGAAAAACTTCTGCACAGACTGGATTATGTGTATAAAACTCTTATAGAAGACTGAAAATCTACAAGGCTACAAGGACAGAATACATGGTCATTGTGAGGAATAAGTACAGCACAAACCTAGAGCTGTAGAATAAAGAATGCAAAGTGGATTTTAAGAAGGTATTCAATTTAACATACAGTTACACAGAAGACTAAGCCAAGGAAGTTCTGGCTACAGTTCCTTTCAGACCAGGATGGGGGAAAAGAAACCCCAAAAAGTTGTGCTACTGCTGTTCTTCAAGATTCCCCACTACTGAAAAGATAAATATTCTAATACATCTGTCTGATGTGCAAAAAGCCAATTTTACATTTTAAAAATACTGTAACTTTTAAATTGCTGAAACCGCAATTCTAATAATTTTATTAAGACCTGTGCATAAGTCTGGACTCCCTTTCTAAGGAGCCCATATGCAAAATATTTTCTTTTAAGATATATTACTTAGAATGTATTTCTGTATTTGGGCACATTACTTGCTTCTGAAGCATTTTTAATGGACAATGGCAAACAGATGTTAAAATATCCATTGATTAACTCCAAATATTTTTAAGAAATTGAAGTTACAGTATTGTATTTATCAATATTCTTCAACTTGAGAGTCATCTTGAGAAAAGATTTTTTGAAGCAAGCTTCTATTAAAAAAAGGGGAGAAAGGGTTAGTTCTTCCTAAATCATCAAAAACTGCAGCAATTTCTACTAACAATCCAGGAAATTTACACTGCAGAAATTCACGCTACACATTCTCAGATTATTGATTCACATGCATTACACAGAAACCGTGAATCGACCTCTTCCTCTGCGAGTCAGGAAGAAAGGAAGAGGGAAAAGAAAGGGGTATGTGCTCTTCTAGAATCCCTCCACTGCTACCAAAGAATCAAAGTTTATTAACAAAGACAATAGTCCTGTATTTCAGAAATAAGTTTCCATTCTGCTGCACATACACAAGTCTTCATTACACTAAGATTTATTCTTGTTAATGCTTCACACCAAGTATTTAAAGTTCATTTCCATGTTCTTGTTGATTTAAATAATTTTTAAGATGAAGCATGTCACTAAACTCACTACTTCGGAAAACAGGTTAGAGGAACAACTACATAAATCATTCCTTCCTCAGACACAATATACGTAATTCCACTGAAGCATGTTACATTAGCTGTGCATCTTCTGTACATAAATGTGAAGCATTACGACTGTTTTGCCATCAACCACTTCAACAGCTCTGTTCACATAACCCATGCAGCATGTGTGCTGATACTTTACCTCCAGATGCTATGTAGAATCCACTAGGAGCATACTTGGCAACTACAACCTGATGGGCATGCTCAGTGTAGATGTCAGCAATTGCAGGATTCTAGTTTAAAGAACAAAAAAAGTTAATAAGTTGTATTTCCAGGTTTTCAGAGGCATAAAATCAGATATTCAAAGATAAAACCTAGAACTTCTGCTCACGCTCCTCCCCTCATACCCCTCCTTATGTCTTAAATTGAGCTACTGTCAAAAACTGAGAAGTGCAGTACACATCAGAATACTGCTGTTCAAAGCAACACTAATTTCTAACAACTGACACAGTATTTCCTCTAACAGCCAGAACCGTTGTGACTGTTTCCCCTCCAAAACCTCCCGAAAGGTAGAAAAACCTTGAAAATATTAGGCCAGGCATCAGGTTTCTTTTTATGGGGCTGGCTGAGGTAAGTCAGCTATCCAAGGAGAATACTAAACAAGCTGTGCTCTGCAGCACACATCCAAAAATTCTACTACAGTCGAGTATGAAAATTAAGCATATGGTTAACCTTAGTGTGTGGCTGTTAATCACCATGCACTCAAAAGTGCTCAGCGACTGATGAGGTGTACAATGCTTGCTCCTTCTTACTGATTGCAATCTATTTAAAAAGCTAGTAGAAGAGCACAGGGAAAGATATTTTCCCTAGTATCAAGAACTGGAATTCTGAAAGAAACTCAATGCCACCCCATCATGTTTTTATCTCTTTAGTCTTAGAACATGTTTTCAGGTGCTTCAGATTTGACAGTAAAACTGACTCAGTGTCTTAACAGTTCAGTAAGTGTTAAACTACAGAGGTGTAACACAAATCAGAAAAGGATGACATCAGGTCAAAATCTGCTCTCAAATGAGCTGTGTAAGAAAGACATTCTGCATCTCTTCCAAATATAGTACATGTAGCAGTAATATACTACAACAGTAATACACTCCTTAGAAAATATAAAATTCTGCAAGGTAACAGGTATCTTTAAGCTCCAGAAATCTGACTCATATGGTCAAACCAAAAGTCCATTTTAACTGCTATGATTAACACAGATTTATTCAACCAAACCAGAAAACCACCTGATATTATGGTACGACTCAGCCATCCAATCAGGAAAAACTAAAACACCCGCTCTGTGTTAGAAAGCAGACAATCTCATGCTTGCAGGAGCTCCTGCTGATGCAGTACTGTTACATCTCAGGAGACAAAATACAGCTTACTCATGCAAGAAGCAGCTCTTTTTCATTCCTGCTTTTAAAAATTGCTTGAATTCATTATAGCCCTACTTAAGCCACAATCATCCACATTTATAGCATGTACCTCTCTCCATTTTGTGTGTAACTAGATTTTATCTAATCAAGACATGACAATGCTCTCCCCATTCTATAGCTGCATCACCTACAAGTACAGGGAGCTCAAATACCCCACCCCACCATTCATTATGAATGGCATATGTAAGTAGCTGCTATTTTACAGCAAGAACCTTCAAGAGTCCAGGAAGCTAGTAAGATGAGAGACTGGTCTTAACACACAGACTTAAGGGGTTAAATGTAAGACAGACTCCCAAATTTAAGATACAGTAAATAGATTCAGGAAGAATCTAAAAATAAGATTTTTTTACAAGACTATAGTGGTAGCTGGGAAAACTACAGTACCTAATTCTGGATTCAACAAGAGCAAGCCTATGTGGCTTGCTTTGAACACTGAAACAAGAGCCACGTATGAAAGTGAGCAGTTTAAGTTCCAAGTTTCAAAGTAGGCTTAGACCCATGAAAACAGTAAAATATTAATAAGGAATGAAACCTTACAATTATCACTTGTCCTTCTCACAGTTCTTTTCCAGCACTGTTCCTGGACTTTTTCTTGTTAAAGGAAGCCTCTACATCATGCTCAATGATCAAGCGTTAACCCTGAATGCTATACCCATCACCACTGATTAGCTAACACTAGACAGCTTCAGACTTAAGAGAAAAGTGATCACTGCATTTTGATGACCTGATTTGTTTGCCTTTTTTTTAATTAGGGCACAACAATCCCATTGGAGTACTGCTCAGGAAGGGACTGCACACAGACCTCCCAATATTTCATTTGGTTGTTATAAACTATGACAGAAGCTTCTATATTATTTAGAGAAAGCACAGCTCTCAACTACAAGTGGACACACTTCCATGTTGTGTTATGAACAAACCATAACATTCTCCAACACAAAAGCCAACACAGAGGCTCTGGTCAGTTTTTGTGCTACTGCTACAATACATTCTGTAATTGCCTGCAGAGCATCACCTGTCAGTTATTAACAGTAGCAGACTCTCCTTGCCAGTTAGGTCAGTTTGCCTATTGGCATGAATTACACCATAAAACCCAGAGATTTATGACTTTCATTCTCAGCTTCCCTTGAGAGTTTAAACAGCCTAAATCTGAATTCCCATAATCCCACCTCACCTGTACTCAGACTGTGCTGTGTGCTCAGAGTTCTGGCTCACACTAGGATTGACATCTGCATCAGGCAAATCTTCAGTGAGCCAATTCAGGAAGATAAAAGCAAATTGTTTACTTCTAATTTAACCTCCAAAGTAGGAACATGTAAGTACTAATTACAGTGCAAAGGAGAAGTCGCAATTCATAACTTGGGCAAAAACTCTAATGCAAGCAAAGTGGCTTTTCTCCCTTCTCTCATCACTCTGTGTGCCATTTCAGTGTTTAACTGGGAGTTTTGGTTTCAGAAAATTGAACTTTGCTTTCTACTAAGATCAAAATACTCTTACAACATTAATCTGAGACACTGAAGCCAGAGTGCAAGCTTAGTTTTCCTTTTAAGTGGATGAATTTAAACTGATACCAAACAAGAAATTTGCGAGAATGAGTTACTAATAGCATTTCTGTATTACAGAATGACAAAGAGATCATGTGAATATAACAGAGGAGATGAATTGGGAAAATAGCTCATGAAAAAATAAGCTTACAAAGGTGATTCACAGATGCAGCCATAAACAAATCCATTTTTGTGGAGACCTAAAAATTCCAGAGAGATATGACCTAGCCCCCTGCAGCCCTCCTCACTGCAAGCCAAATCTGCAGTAAGAGAGGAAAGTAAATCAAGAGGAGAATCTGATTTTCTGAAGAACAGGAATTTACTTTGAAGAAAAGTACTTTTTGAGAAGCAGTAGCAGGACAATAGCCAAGACATGCAATGTTTTCTCCATACTTCTCAAAGGGATGCCATCTTTGCAGTCATCTAAATAACTCACTTAGCATTTCTCTAGTTACCACTGGAGAAGAGAAAAATAATAAACCTCCACACCACTGAAGACATTACCTGGGGCATTCTGATAGCTAATCGATGAGGAAAGTTCCCTGTGACCACTGCTGAGAACTCAACATGCATGCAGCTTGAAAGCATCTGACAACTGTTTTGATTCCTGGAGCGCAAGGACGAAGAAGCTACGAACTAGTACATTTAAAGATGGGGTTTGCAAGTGTTTGCATGTTTCTCTTACAAGCTGAAGGCCCAATACAGCAAATGGGGAAGCGTTCATTTATTCGGCAAACACAACACTCAACTTCCCAACAGCAATACTTGAGAAGATGAACAGGGCTAACCTGAATATACCAGTCTCTCGTCTGTAATTCCTATGCAAAGCCAGGGAAGAGAACTGCACATTGTACTGAGATTTCCTACAGGTTTGGCAGTCGCTGCCCTTGGTTTTCTGCCTGAGTCATGCACCCTGCTTATTTCCTTGCTGCGGACCACAGACCAGTGACCTCAATGGGAATTACAAAGTGAGAATGAAACACGGGCTGTTAAAGGAGAGGGGCTGCGAAACAAAATGAAACTTAGCGAAAGCTCTATGCTACGAAACGAAATAAATCAGGATACATTACATCAACGTTCCTGATGACGACACATTTTCCATTGGTATAAAGAAAATTGTTGCCCTTAGGATCACCTCCGATAATTTTGGAAACGCCTCGTTCAACCTGCGGGAGGCTGGCGAACACTTTTTCTATGGGAACAGGAGGAAAAAGAGGGAATGAATAAATAAATAAATAAAAAGGAGAAGGAAAAAGAGGGCTTACACCCGGCCGTACCGGCCGCCAGCCGCGCAGCCACACGCCCTGCCGGCAGGCGCGGTCACTTGTTGCTGTCAGCGCGGCTGTGAGGAGCCGCCGG
>JANRGW010024388.1:0-22181 GCA_024733675.1 Psilopsiagon aymara
TCCCCAGCATCCCTATAGGCCCCCTTCAGATACTGGAAGGCTGCTACGAGGTCTCCACACAGCCTTCTCTTCTCCAGCCTGAACTGCCACAACTTTCTCAGTCTATCTTCATATGTAAAGTGATCATCCTTGTGGCCTTCCTTTGGACTTGTCCCAACAGTTCCATGTCCCTTTTATGTTGAGGACACCAGGACTGTACACAATACTCCAAGTGAGGTCTCATGAGGGAAGATTAGAGGGGCAGGATCACCTCCCTCAACTTGCTGGTCACGCTTTTTTGACAGAGAACCATCTATGAAGTTGATAACTTACTGGTCCCAGGAAACAGAAGGTTCCTTTTACTCCGTTTGTACAACCTATGCACACTTAAGTGAGTGCCTAGTGACACAAGTAATTTCATAGAGACCTATAAAACTTGTAAAAAATAAAAACAAGTGCAAAGAGTGTGTATATAGATTATTATGGGACTTTTATGAAAGAAGTGGGAAGAAATTTTGTTTTGAAGCACTTGAAAATTAGTAGAGAAGTAAGAAAACATTGGAAAACAATATCTGCTTTTTTTAAAAGAATACTAAGTTTTTTATATTTTGTATTACCTTACCCATTTGAATTTATGAGACTTGTGTGGCAGTAATGTTAATTATTTTGCTACAAAGGGCTTCTGTACTCTGACAGGTTGAATTGTAATGAGTTCACAAATAGAAATGCAACTTGGAGTGGCATGGGGGAGGTAGACAATATAATAAAAAACTCTCTTAAAACATGGTTCATATTGTGGAAAAGCCTGAAATTAATTCTGTCAACACAGAAAACACAAAGCCCATAAAAACTGTCTGGATGAAAGACTTGCACTGCCTCAGCTAGCAGTGGTCATTCTGGGTGTGCCTGAAACAATGAATACAGCTTCACCTCCTACTGCTTTCAGTAGTGAAGCTGTAATAGAGATTCAACTTCACTAGGTCTCCACAAGCTCCACAAGTAATAATATTCGCTTCACTTTTAATGACACTTCTCCATGATATAATTTTTTCTTAAATATATTTTATGTATTATACAAGCCTTGTCCTCTCTTCTCCAGGACAAATACTTCCAACTGTCAGTCTGTCCTCACACAAGAGATGCTGCAGTCGTTTAATCATGTTTGCGGTCCTTCAATGGACTTGTTCCCACATGTCCATGAGGAGGCCACAACTGGAAACAGCATTATATGTGTGTTCTCCACAGCACTGAGTAAAGAGGAAGGATTGTTTCCCTCAACTTCCAATACTCAGCCCAGCAGGCTGTTAACCACCTTTGCTGTAAGGGCACATTGCTGATGGACATCAAGTTGATGTCCATCAGCACCCCTGGGTCTCTTTCCACAAAGCTGCTTTACAACCAGCTGACCCCAAGCATGTACTAGTGGATGGAACTATTCTTCAAAAGGTTCAGGATTGCACATTTCCATGTGCTGAAACTGATAAAATTTCTGTTAGCTCATTTCCTCAGTCCTTCAAATCCCCTCTGACTGGCAGCACAATCATGGTGAATCAATCATTCTCTCCAGTTTTGTATCATTTGCAGATTTGCTGAGAGTAAGTAGGTGCAGAAAAATGTAAATTTGTCATGTCCACATTCCCAGCAGGTCAGATATTTCAGAATATGAATGACTGCCTTATTGTAACACTTTGTCCAGCATAATGCTCAGGCAAAAAGTCATGATAACAGGCAGGGTGGTTTTGCAGTGAGAGATGACTCATAACTAGTCATGGAAAGTGGGTCTAGTTACGTCTTAAATGTGATTTCTTCTTCTGGTTTGTCTGTAGGATTAGTATAGCCTTTAAAAATCAGTTCTTTGCTATACCTCATTGCGCTGGTTTTGACTGTGATAGAGTTAAATTTCTTCATAGTAATTTGTCAGGGCTTATTTTGGATTTGTGCTGATAATAGTGCTGATAATACCAGCATGTTTTAGTTACTACTGAACTGTGTTAAGCACTGTCTCCTAAACAGAAGACACAGCAATGAGCTCCTCAAAACAGATCAAGCAATTGTTAAGGGATTGTTTGGATAAGCCAATATATCACCAAAACTGAGCTTCAAGACAACAAAATAATTTTCTAACCAAAACTTGTAAAGATGAAAGACGTTTGTCTTCTGTGGGTAAAGACAATACTAAAATCCCCCCTCAACTATCCTTTAAATTGACTCTTTCCCATGAAACACAGGATAATCTTGTACGTCCCATCTCTCTCCAGTCTTATCAAAGTTCTGATTCAACATCTTCAAATATATGCTTGAGCAATTCTTCCAATGGACCATCCATCAACAATGCCCCAAGACTTCTGGTCTTTGTAATTGTCTCTGTTGTCAACTTTCATGCAGGGTTGCCATGCCTATGGGTAAAACATATCAATTTTCGCATCTCTTGTCCTGTCCTTTTATGATGGCTAGCCATTAATCAGATACACTGACAATTATCCTTGCATTCTTCTAATCATTGCACTAGCTGAAAAATGTACAACATGCCATGAGGTTTAACTTTTTTAATCATTTGGTTAGAATGCTACCACTGTTCATTGGCAAAATGGGATAGAATTCAAAAGATGCAACAAATATTTTTACTTGAGTCTTTAAATTCTAATTCAGATGACTGATATATGTAGGATAGCAAGGATTTTCTACCCTCCCTTCTACCAAGTTTATTTATGGTTCTCTCTTTTTACAAATAGCTGTAACTGACAGTGGTTAATTACTGTAGGCTTTGAGTAGTGTATAACAACTCATTGTGAGAATAGATGTGAGTGACAGCACTTCAGTTTCTAAAGTCACAGACATCTAAAGCTGTATCTGCAGTTATTTTAGCATATCAATATTAGCTTACATATAAGTACACTTTTTTTAGTTCCTTCTTACTTATACTGCCTACCTACTGGTTCATTTAAGTTGTTCACATAGGTAAGATTTTTTCTACACATTCTTACAAGATACTGTGACTATTACTGGTAAAGAAATGGCTTATGGTCCTCTGAAGGTACTCCAGTGGGTCACATGTTAATACTCACTGAATACCTAAACAATTCCTGAAGACCTTTTAGAACATGCCATGAAGAAAAATGCAAGAATAAATCACATTTTTCCCACCAACCTTCTTAATGTAGCTTGCTAATTTAACTAGGACAGAACACATATAAATATATTTTCAGTCTTGCTCTATCGAAACTGCCACATAAACTTTCACTGCATTAAGCTTTTCCCAGATTAATTGAGAAAAGAAACACATCAACAGTGGGGTGAAAACAAAGAGAGCAACCATCCGCTTCTATGTGAAAGCAAAAATCCATTCTGGAAGCCAGTAGATTTTTGTAAAAAGTGTCCAAGACATTGAGATGCTGGAGCGTGTCTAAAGGAGGGCAGCAAAGCTGGTGAAAGGTTTAGAGCACAAACCTACCACTGTGAAGCTAGCAAAAAATTTCATGTTTGGCTCTTTCAGTCACCGAAGTTTCAAGTATCAAGGTATTCCTGACAGCCATGTCTTAACTGAAGAGCTGATGGGTACATCGACACTGGCATTTTAGTCTGAAGCAGAAATGCATTCTCAGAGAAGCTCCATACCCATTTGCTGCACTTTGGTGTACACTGGGGTACATTTGCAGACTAATCCCTCAGGAAGAAGCAGCTCAAAGATGAGAGACAGGAGCACAGCTGATGAACTGTAACCATTCAGTCCACAGGACCAAATTAGAGCTAGGCAGAAGGGTAAAGAACAGTACATGCTCAGTGTTGATGTTACATTCTTGGCACCCGGTAGCGCTACAAATTTATGCAACTAATTGTGCTGCCCTGTTAACTACAGGCAGCCAGCCTGAGCAGAAACATATGATAACAGGACATAGTCAGTACTCCTTACAAAAGCAGCCAGGTGGCTCCTAAGGATCAATAAAGATTTCTGCATGCAGATGTGAACAAAAATCTGGTTTAACCCAGGTAAAAAATCCCCAAACTCAAGAAGATAAAGAAGTCTTACAGGCAGCTAAAGTATCTGAAGTTTGCAGCAGCAGAATGGCATTCCTTTCTAAGTTATTGATAGACTCCACGCCTCAAGTGAGCAACAGATGGTGTTCATATTCCAGTACCCAAACCCTACACATTTGGAAGGAAAGTGCTGAATGAAGCTCTCAGGGACACCTGCAGTGCTTGCTGTTTTAAGATAGTATGCTACTGATGGCACTGCGCACCTGTATTATGACAGCTGACAATTTCAATCAAACTGCTTGCAGAAGAGTAGAGACTGAGGAAGACAAACTGGCAGAAGTGAGTACTGGATTGGGACAGTGAAGGCTGCACACTGACTTTGCAGCTCTGGTATCGAGCATCAACTCTGGCAAGGAGCTCTTTTGCTATCAAGTTCTTCTACACAGGGAACAGCTTGCTCCCACTCCCAGACTTTGGTTTCTTGCTCTTCAGCATGAACTAATTTACTTTGCAAACTTATTTGAGCATCTGAAGTATGCCAGAGCATGATTCCACGAATCATAAAAAACTGGGGGGAAGAGAGGACAGAAGTCAGTATTCAGAAATGCACACTAGCAAGCTGAAGTATTGTCTTGTCTGAATGCACCCTGGTTACAGCTGGCTTGAAACACTGGCTTCTGACAACTGAGTCAAAATTCAGCTTATCAAGTTAAATTCACATAACCAAGAGAACAAAGAAAACATCTCCTTCGTTGTCCTCAAACATTCCTTAACAGGATACTGAAGTTCCATATATGTTACAGAAAACTTAGAAACCTCTAAGCAGTTCAGAAAGCAATCTAAAATAATCCTTAGAAAACACCAAAGATCGTAGAATGCTTTCGTTTCGAAAGGACCTTAAGATCAACTAGCTCCAACCCCCCTGCCATGGGCAAGGATGCCTCACACTAGGCCATGTGAAACAAGCCACTGTTCAACCTGGCCTTGAACACTTTCAGTGAAGGAACATTTACCACTTCTTTGGGCAACCTGTTCCAGTGCCTCATCACCTTTGCAGTAAAGAACTTCCTCCTTATATTTAAACTTAACTGCTCCTGTTTAAGCTTGAAGCCATTCTCCCTTTGTCTTACCACTCCAGTCCCTAATGAAGTCCCTGTCCAGCATCCTTGTAGCCCCCTTCAAATACTGGTAGGCTGCTACGAGGTCTCCATGTAGTCTTCTCCAGGCTGAGCAGCCTCAACTTCCTCAGCCTGCCTTTGTGCTCTAGGTTGTTACCATCCCCATGGAAGAGCACTTTGGTCCCACTTAGGTATGCACACCTCAAATATAAGAAGGGCTCTTTCTTTGCAAACATTTGATTGCACACATGTAAGCTAGCTTACTGGTACACATTACTATGTGCAGTTTGAAAATCAAGTGAGCCACTCTTCAAGGAGAGAAAATGGCACACATATACCTGCCCTAAAAGTGCCTACTTGAATAGTAACCTGTTAAACTGTTTTAGGATTTTGTTTGCAGAGACTGTAGCTGTGAGTATGAACACAAAATCAAGTAGACCCTCTAGGCACATTAGGATTCTAAAATGCAAAAGAGATTCAGAGGAACATGCGGAAATGGGGGAAAAAAAACCCATAACATACGGAACATGGGAAAAAACATCAGGGCATGGTGCAAAAAGAAAGCTTTACAGCAAAATTAATAAAGAAATTTCCATTAAAATGTATCAGTATGCAGTCAAAACATTAGCTCACGTATACTGAAGAAGACCTCTAAAATAAGGGTGTAATAAATATACTTTATCTCAGCAGGAATAACTATGTGTAGAAGACTTTCTGTTACTCCTTCTCTCTCTCTTCCCATCTTAGTAAATTTTCAGCTATTTTTCTAAAGCAACTCTACAAAACCCAAACAGCAACACTTTTCTGAAGCTGCATGTATATTCTGATATTTAAAACATTTTCCTGCAATCCTGAGCTGAATAATGTTAGGTGAAGGAAAACAAAATTCTGATCTTCCACATCATGCAAGAAGATTAACAAAAAAACCAAACACAAAACCAAACAAAAACCCCAAACAAATAACAGTTGTAGAAAAAAGGCAAAAAGCTGTCTTCCAAAAGCATAATTCTTTTGAAGCACATATCATAGCTCTTTTTTTCTGAGGGTCTTTATATGGTACATAAATCCTCAGTAGAAGCTCCACAGCATCAACGGCAGCTGTGTTCAGCCTAGACTGAAGGAAGATGCCCTGTCCTCTGCATTCCCGCAGAGCTAGCAGCTTCCTGCTTAGCATTCTCACTCTAGGTAGATCAACTTCTGCTCCCCCTACATATGACACTGGGAACCAGGCTTTGCTTCTAGATCCTGTTCCAGTCAGCTGTGAAGCGCCTGGTGTAAAGCACTCCTCACACTTCCACTGCCTTAGTGTGGACAGTATAGAGGGGAAAACAAAATAGCCTTCCCCATCAGTACTCATCTGACAGCAAGTACGTTGCAAAGCAGCTGGAGGAAATTCTACACCTTCCCCAACCAGCAACCAATACCTCTGAGCAGTCTCACTCAGCAAGGGCCTTCCAAATTCTTCCCTCACAGCCTACCACAACCCAAAGCCATCCACTAGATCCACCAAACCAAACATATCTCCCTGCTCCAGCTTTTGAGCTGGTTTTTCCCCTCCAGCCTTCCGGGTGGAACTCAGCCTGCACTTCAAAGTACAGAATGCCAAAACCATCAGTAAAGAGCATGAGTAATGAGGTAATTACCTGAAACAAGGAAAGAGTAACATCCCGGGACAAGGATGGGGATAAGGTAAGGCTAGAAAAGACAAGAAAGGATCTTAGGTGAGACAGATCAGCTACTGGAAATACTTATAGGAACCACCTGCTTTCTCCATATTTTCCCCCTAATTCCATAGTCAAATGAGGCTGGCTGGCTGGTGTTAGATTTCTAATGTGGGCAGATTACTCCTTTATGCAAAATTATCAGTCATTCTTATTCCATGTTTGCCCTTCAATTTCATCTCACTGCTGAGGAATTTATAAGTAAGATTATTTTTTTTTTCTTTTAAGGTTTCTTTTGTCACAGAAAAATGTATGTTGTATACTTCACAATATAAGGCATCACATTTCCTCCTATCTTCCATACTGCTTTCTCCAGGTACATTTTTTCTCCCTAGTTGTATTCTGGAGTCTCTAATTTTATTCTTTTATTTATTCACTTCTTTTATGGCTCCAGCAGTGAAACTTCAGTGACCAAGGAAATATTAAAATTAGTAGCTACAATTAAGAGCAGGTTTCAACTAAGTTCTTCTCAGGGGAGAATTTGCTGCATGATTGCCCATATGATACAGAAAATATAGTTGCACCTGTAGTTGTGCAGAATGGAGAGTGGTTATATAACACAACTGCTATTTGCTCCTGAATACCTAGTTTTTGGTATAATTGGTATTTTGGTTTCTGATCATAAATGTTGTGTGTTACTATCTATAGTTAGTTATTAACTATATTAAATTATATTTAGTTATTAACTTGAAATATCTAATACTATTTTTTTTAATACTGTCCTGGGTTCAGCAAGGGCAGTCATTTTTCTCCTTCTCTGTAGTTGGTGCAGCACTGTGTTTTTGACTTTCAACCGGGAAACAGCACTGATAACATCATTATTTTCAGTTACTGCTTAGAATGTTTTGGTCTGGCCAAGGACTTTCTGAGTCTCATGCTTTGCCAGGGAGGAGAGGAAGCCGGAAGGAAGTGGAGGCAGGACACCTGACCCAAACTGATCAAAGAGGTATTCCATACCACAGCACGTCATGCCCAGGATGTAAAATACAAAGGGCAGAGACCTGGAAGGGTGGGGGTGCACTGCTTGGTCGGGCTGGGTGTAGGTGGTGGGCAATTGTATTCTTTTCCCTTGTATTCCTCTTGTCATTATTATTATTGGTGGTAGCAGTAGTGGTTTGTGTTATACCTTAGTTATTAAACTGTTCTTATCTCAACTTGTGGTAGTGGCATTCTTTGATTCTCCTTCCCATCCCTCTGGGAGTTGGGGGGAACAAAGAGGGGGGAGTGAGTGAGCAAATTGCATGGCTGAGAGGCTTAAACCATGACAAATAGTTATGTAATATATATTGAGGTAATCTTTTAATTTAAATTTAATTTTTTTTAAATTATAAATAAAACATTCTCATTCTGGAGAAAACTGTGGAATACACTCAGGTCATGGGTCTTTGTTACAGAGGCTGGGCCACTGCACACCAACTTTATTCTCATAAATATTTCTAAAATATACTAGTGAAAAATAACAGTATCTTACTTTAATGAGTAATTGTATTATTACAATATTAAATATATTATTACATCTCATTGCATTATTTCTAAGATTAAAAAAGAGATGTTCTCTACAAAACAAATGTATTTTGTTTAGAAACAGCTGAAATGAAGGATCTTTGAAAAAATGCCAAAGTAGCTCTGGTACCGCAGCAAGAGCACTTACTGGAGGCTTAGATTTGCAATGTGTCTTCCGTACACTATCCTGTTTTCCCCTTAGGAGAAGAATTAAAAGTGGTTCTGGGAACAGCATGGGGGAAAAGCAATCAAGATTTTGTGCAAAGCTCTGTGCTAGCATCATAGAACACTACTTTGCAGCTTTGTCGCACGAGGCAATTACAATCTGTTATCACTGATACACTCAGAGTTAGAAAGACTCAAAAAAAAGTACATATTTTTACAGCTAAGTATTTTGCTTTTGGTCCTAGTGATATAGAGCAGTACTGGAGTGTATTTTAGTCATATGCGAATTTCATGCCAATGAAATTCACTTTGTCAGCCTCAGGTGTTGAAGTTCAATACCTAGTTACAAAGCTGGTAGAATACCAACAGCAAGGCTGTGGTAATTGCTTCTGTTGCTGAAGAAATTGGAGTAAAATTATCTTTTAGTTCAATCTGTCTTTATCTTACACACTTAGATGCTGGTAAGAGGACAAGAACTGACTGCCAATAATTTGACTTGAACTATCAACAGTAGTTACAAACAAATGGAAACCACTCCAGCTATCCAAGCTACAATTGCATGTGTAACAAAAAAACCTAAATGCTCTGTTGACCATTAACTAACATAGATACAATAAAAACACACAAGTCATTAAAAAGCAAACGCAGAAGGTGACAAGGAAGACTAAGATACCTCATTTTGAAAATGTGGAAACACAGCACCTGAACTCAAAGGTGTGTATCTGAGTACTGCAAGATTTGTTTTTTTATTTAAAACTACCGATGACCTGTTTGATGAAGCCGACATTTTATAACACTTTCTAGCAAAAAACCTCAATCCACACTTTCAAAAAGCAAGTGGTCTCATAGTCTTACCTTCTAAACTTACAATACAAAAGTAGTTTCATACACTATGTCATAAAAATTGCACTGTTTTTTACTGGGACATTGTAATTTAATGACCTTTTGGTCATGAATAACCTGAACACCTACTATCTTACAATAACTACATAGAAACTGAAAGCATTCAAAGACTTAAAAATAAAATAGGATTTTGATTATAGACTCCCAGTAGGGAATCCATAAAGTCTTGTGGCTTCTTCTTTACAGGACTGTGGAAGTCTTGTAAAATGACCTTTACGTTGTACAGGAAAAACAAGTAAGATACCTGCACAATGATTCAGTAACATGGGGATATGCTTAGACAGCAGTAAATAAGGATTTCTAATCTTAGATGTTTTGTTAGTCTCATTCCTTTCCATAAGAGTAATTTCATTTTTTTTATTAACTACTACTTGTGTACCCGTATATATTACATTTAACATTTCTTTGCTATGAAATACAGGGCACAATGTGATATCATGTGCCACAATAAGTATGCAAAATTTACAAGGAGTCTGATAATATTTTTAGACTCTTACCTTTGGCACATGCAAGTTATAGAGACTGGGGCCAAGTAAATAATTTTCATGTTTGAAGGCCTTTTTATTCAAGGTGCCTTATGCCTTTCATTTTGATTTTCATGAGAACTGAGTTATTGAACACTTTGCAGGATCTACTTAAAAGATTTAATCGTATCATTTATTAATCCTGATGTCATCAGTATATAGGGCCAAATCTATCAGGAAATACCAGGCATTGGTTTTAGAAGTGCAATAAAGCAGCCTGTCTGGATATTTTCAATAGAAGTGTAGGTTTGAATGTGGTATATAAACCAGTCTTGAGAATTCAAACAACGTATGCAGTGAAATCACATGCAATATTTTTCATGCACGGCTGCTGTTTGGAATCAGTAACTATAGATTCTAAAATCCTGCAAAATTCACAGAGCCCACAATTTCTACCTCAACTACTTTCATCACTCTTTTTCTCTTTGTGTCGCAAATAGATATGGTAGGAGATTCCCTGTTAAATGGTGTCCAGGTTTTGATGTATAGGCAGGTGGTTTTACGGGAATCTTGATCCAGACCAAAATATATATATATCTATATGTGTGTGTGTGTGTATTACAGGCTTTGTTTTGCACTCTGTGCATCAAAAGGATTTCCCATAAACTGTAAATAAGCATACTGTGATAGGTTGGAAACAGAGTGTCCTGGGTTCAGCAGTAGCAGTCATTTTTCTCCTTCATAGTAGCTGGTGCAGTGCTGTGGTTTTGATTTTTGGCCTGGAAACAGCGCTGATAACACCAGTGTTTTTACCTGCTGTTCAGTAATGTTAAATCTGACCAAGTACTTCCTGAGTCTCATGCTCTGCCAAAGAGGAGGGGAAGCCGGGAGGAAGCAGAGACAGGACATCTGACCCAAACTGACCAAAGAGGTATTCCGTACCACAGCATGTCATGCTCAGGATGCAAAAACTAGGGGCAGGGACCCAGAAGGGTTAGATCACTGCTGGGCCGGGCTGGGTATCAGTCGGCGGGTGGTGAGCAGTTGTATTCTTTTCCTTTGTTGTTTCCCTTGTCATTATTATTATTGGTGGTAGCGGTAGTGGTTTGTATTATACCTTACTTACTGGACTGTTCTTAGCCTGTGGGAGTTACGTTTTTTTAATTCTCCTCCCCCTCCCTCTGGGAGTGGAGTGAGGAAGAGTGGGGAGAGCAAATAACTGTGTGGCTGATTTGCAGCTGGGCTTAAACCACGACATCTTGGTAGGTTCCTTCCAACTGAAATAGTCTATTCTACTGTGTTCTGCTTTGTTCTGTCCTATAAATAATCTAATGGGTAAGTTGAAAGTGTTGGCAATAAAACATCTTTTCTAAATGACCATATATTTGTTGAGTTAAAGATAATAAATTTCATATATGTACAACAGACAAATTCCTAAAATACCAACTCCTTACATTCCTTGTTATGATCAACTGCAAAATTTCTTGAAGATTAATAAAAGTGAGCCAAGCAGAAATAGTTTTAGATGATTAGTACAACAACATTACATAGTACCATTAGCTACAATTTGGTAACAGTGCTTGAATCAAAGTTCTACTTCCTACTTACAGTTTGTAAAGTAAGTTGTAACCTTAATTTGAACAAATGAATAGTGAAAACTACTTTCCTTGAAAGTCTAATGACTTGCCTTGTTGCCTTTTCATTCACTGTTTTCCATCAGGTCATTAGTGCTTTTTTATCACAAGCAGGTAAATATTGTCGATTTCACTGAACAAACATAACCCCCTCATACATTTGATCCAGTTGTACTTCTACAATTGGACTTTTTTATCACATTGTTAGAAGAATAAAAAACCAGGCAAAAAAACCAAGCCAAACCACAAACCCATTTCTTGCTTTTTAACATATCAGGTAACTTGGGCAAAATTAAATTCAGTTATAAACATATGCATCAAGCCTTCAAGAATTCCAACAGGACTCTAATGGTTTTGTGGCTAAAGATGTAAAATTAAAGCTAAAATTGGGATATAAGTACAAAATTAAAGTCTATTCAATAATTCTAACTGTGGTGTAGTTGTGTATCAGTGTGGTGGCTGCACACACACGCAACACTCTCTGACAGTAAATTCCTGGATGGGGAAAGAGCATCCCAACTAGTCTCTGAATAGAGGAGACAATGGACTTGAGACAAAGTGAATGACTGAGCCTTTAGCCAGTTTCAAAACAAAAGATTTAACTGTTACAGGAGCTCTGCAGGTGGGAATTTCAGACAGCCCTGGCATTTTCCTAAGCATGGCCTGCTGTGCCTACACCTTTTGATAGGCACTGCCTGTATGTTTCAGTACATATATTATATATGCATGATTTATTATTATGCACTTACTAAGAATGTATCTACCTTGGATAAATAATTTTGCATGCCCACTGACTCCTCCAGGCAGCTCCTGATGCAAAACAGACTAAACAGTATACAGTTAGTTGTAGTGAGTAGAAACTTTTTGTGCACATACAGAAGTCGTATGGTCATCTAAGACAATATTTTATAAATAGTTAAGGTAGGAGGTGTATCATTTAAAATAATGAACATAAACAGATCATCCAGATGTTACAGTGGTCACTGGGTTTTAAGAAATGAATGAAATATCAGCACAGGTAGTCTAACCTGATCCAAGTGAACACACTGTTGCAAGGGTTCTTGTAATGGATACTCCTGCAACCACGCAGAAAGCAACCATCTTGTCTGAGAGATTGGTTTCCCCTCAGGACTGTTACACTATACCAAGATACCATTTCTTTTTTTTTATTTTTTTTCCTTAAAAATTCTGCCTGTAAGCATCTCTACAGCAGTTTCTGGTGGTTAAAAGGAGATAATAAAAACCCTGAGTATTAACACCAAGTACGTCATCCCGCTTTAAAATACATTGCTTATGTCTTTTTGAAAGTGCAAGATGAAGAGATGACGGTACCATTAACGTGCAGAAGGATGGGTGCTGGTTTTGACTTAGTACACAAACTCCATGCTAAACCAAAAACTTAACAGTAGCAGAAAATGATGTTACTAAATTTGAACCTTTGTACGTTCTATCATAAAAGCTGTGAGCCTAGCATTTTCTCTAGTTCAGGTATTAGAAATATTGCTCATGTACTTTAGCCCCTTTGCCACAATTAAAAAAAAAGAAAGAGGAAAAAGCATGCATCACTAACATTTAATAACACAATACCTTTCGCCTTGTATGATGAATAATAAACGCTGCATCAAAAGAAAAGAACTACAATATAGATCAGAGTAGCTAGGGTTTTCCTAAAGGTTGAACACTTCTATAGAATGTGTTCATTCCCTTTGGTAAGAAGACTGGATGTACATGATAGCAATACACAAAGGCCAGGACAATTAATGCAGGCATCTTTGTGTCTGCCTCTGGAGCACTAAAAATGTCGTACAATCCTGGACAAATCATTTCTCCTCAAAAACTCTGAAAAAACCCATCTACAAGACACTGATGCTTGAATGAGACAGTGGCACAAGGTGACTAGCAAACTTCCAGTCACAAAGTTGAATTACCCTCTGCATTTTTACATGACAGTCTAAAAATACTTAATACACAGTCACATTAGTACTTTACACAGCCATTAAACTCTATAGACTGTAATACAACAGACAAAAACCATTCGTAACTTCAGTTATACAAAAAGTCTCATTAAATTCAAAAGGACGAGTCAGTTATAAAATTACAGTGGTGTCTATAAATAAAGATATGGCTCTATCTCACATTTACTTTAATGTTTTAATTTTGCAACATATGAAAACCAAATTCATGTAATTGAACAGGCTATCTGTCCTTGTTTCAGATGGGATAGATTTAATTTCTTCCTAGTAGCTGGTGCAGTGCTATGCTTTGGCTTTATTCTGAGAACAGTGCTGATAACACACCTATATTTTAGTTGTTGCCAAGTAATGCTTACCCCAATCAAGGACTTTTCCTTCTCATACTCTGCCAGTGAGGAGGGGCACAGAAAGCTGTGAGGAAGCAGAGATAGGACACCTGACCCAAACTAGCAGAAGGGGTATTCCATACCACAACATGTCGTGCCCAGTATAGAAACTGGGGGGGAAGTTTGCTGGAAGGGACCGATCACTGCTCAGGTTGGGCTGGGTATCAGTCAGTGAATGGTGAGTCTTGTGCATCACTTGTGTTTATTGTTGGTGTTTTTTTCCCTTTCGTGTTTTAATTTTATAACTCTCTCCTTGTAATTTCCCTTAGTAGTAGTAGTATTAGTATTATATTGTACTTCAGTTATTAAACTGTTCTTACCTCAACCCTTGGGGTTTACATTCTTTCATTTCTCTTCCCATTCCACTCAGGCAGGGGAGAAAGGGGGCGTGAGCAAATGGCTGCATTGTGCCAAGTTACCAGCTGGGCTTAAACCATGACACTATCTGGTGGCTCCAATACACTATTCATAAAAAGCTTTCAGAAACTGACATAGTGAAACCGATATGCGTTTCATGTGACCCTGATCTTGCAAAAACTTTGAATGTATTTACCTTAATAATATTAACAACATTATTTGAGAGTAAGTAGAATACTCATGACTACTGATCAAGCATACAGTACAAATTGTTTGCATAATTATGCAGGATTGTTTGCAGGATTATGGTTTAAAGATAGTGCATACCAAAACCATAGAATCATAGAATAGTTAGGGTTGGAAAGGACCTTAAGGTCTTCTGCCTCCAATCCCCCTGCCATGGACAGGGACACCTCATACTAAACCATATCACCCAAAGCTCTGTCCAACCTAGCCTTGTACACCTCCAGGAATGGAGCATTCACAACTTCTTTGGGCAGCCCATTCCAGTGCCTCACCACCCTAACAGTAAAGACCTTCTTCCTTATATCCAATCTAAACATATGAAACTATTAAAACATCGGTATCAGTCTTTATCAATTCAGAAATAGACACCTATGCTTTGGCATACTCTGGCAAATCAGAAAGTTGTCCAGGCCTCCATTTGGCATTCTCCTCCCTTTCTCACTATACAGTTTTGATCACAGTACACTATATTGGATTCCAGTAATTTATAATTTCACACAGGAGCTCGTAGTTGAATCTATGAAATAGTTACTCAAAATTGAGTCCCTGAACATTCATCAATCCAACATTTGCTGTAACAATATGTTCCTACATTAGGACAAAATTTACAAAATATTCAATGTGCTTTTACATCCAAGTCTGTGTAAAAAAATAGCCCTTTTCTAAACTAAGCTATAAAAGGCTAAATAGTTATTTCAAAGATGTTAGTATTGCTTTTGTCAGTTGAGCTGTACCACAGTAATGAGAAAAGACAATAATAATTGACTTTCTCTTAAAAAGCTAACTAAATGGTGAAGGGGTACAGTTTAATTGTTGCCTAGGGTAATGATACAGTGTGTTAAAGATGGTAGTTATAGATCCTAGTAGATAAGACTTCTAAGATTTGCTGATACTAAATCTCAAGGGAGAAGTATTATGTAGGATACAATTCCATTTCAGACAGTCTGATTGCAGTGCTATGGGATATAATTTCAATATGGAATTTATGTGATATAATCTCGATGCTAGTTACATTCTTATGCTCATTGTAGTTGGGATCTACAGAAGCTGGAATTCTGGTGGGTTCTTTTCAACAGCAGCAAGTTTTAATACTGCCAATTGGGAATTATTTCCACTAGGTAGTTATTTAGAAGTCAGCTCTTGCATGGGTAGAGATACTCCTCCCCACCCAAAATAATCAGCCTCTTTACTACAAACATTAGAAGCTTGTGTAAGTTGATTGAAGCAGAAAACTCTGATACTGCTAGATGCTTTGCAATTTATTTCTTTGCTCTTTTGTTTTTGCTGTTCTTGTTTTGGTTTTCATATGAAACCAGAGAGAATAAGAAAAAACTGGTTTCCATGCAGCATCCATCTGGATAAGAAGCAGAAGCAATAAGTGTTCTGAGAGGGAAAAAAAAAAAACAAAACTTGAAACACTTTTTATTGTTTATAGAAAGGATATGCCCATGCACGTTAGTATTATTCTTGTTTTTCAGAAATGTAGGAAAAAGTAACTATATGGTAAGATTAAAGTCATTATTACCTGTCTTGAAATTTTTGACAGCACTTTCCTATTTCTTTTCAGCCTGATCTGTTCTGTGCATTCTTGCAGAATATTTTTTCTCTTAAATAATTTATCCTAGCCATGTTTTACTACAGACCTCGCTTGTCCTTTTATGTTTGTCTGTGCCTTCCAGTTGGCTAGCACAAATAACAAAGGACTAGAGCACTTGCAGCTACTCATTCAGTTTTGCAGGTTCATTGAGGTTCCAGTGGTTAAAGCAACATTAATTTAAGCATCCATCTACACTCATGTTTTTGTGCAGAAATAAAGAGAAAGAAATAAAGATAAACCCCAAAGCAGCTAGGATGAAATTACCTATATTAGAGATTACTTATGTTCCAAAGTTTTCTATTTACCATAAACTGTTTTCTCCTGTTGAAAGACATTACTCAAAAGACTGAGTTCAAACACTTACCACCACCTTAGATTATTAACTGTCATAAATGAAGAACCTTATTCAACAGGTAACATAGGGAAAATAAGGTTTTATATAATCAAGTTAAACTACTAGGCAATCAAAGCAAGTTATACAAAATGCAATTTCTGGAATTAATGAGGAAGTTTAGGGATAATCATCTTAACAATTCTGAACTTGCGTTCTGCTTGCAGTGCACTAGTTATGAATTGTATTGTATCTTTCTGAAAACACTCGATGGCATTTTTTCTTGAAGAGCCAGCATCATTAGAACATTCCTGAGTTCCTCTTGGCTGCGTCCAAAGCAATAAATCTGTTTTCCCTCCTATGTTGCAATCATTGCTGTTTCTTGATTTCATTTAGTTGTGTAGATAAAAGACACAACCAATGCCAGGCATGTCAAATACCGCAAGGCCTACTGCCTATATAAATATGTCTAAGAGGTAAGGACAGAAGGCAAGAGGGATGAAATTGAGCAAGACTATGAAAAAGTCATCCTGAAACCAGATGGCAAGAAGTATTAAAGCATACTTTTGGGACTAGGAGCACAAGTACATCTTGTGCTACAGTAATTTTTTCATGTGTCACTTCTCAGATCTGAATTTAATATCAGGAACTCAAAAATTTTGTCAGAAAACATAGAATCATAGAATCATAGAATAGTCAGGGTTGGAAAGGACCTTAAGATCATCTAGTTCCAATCCCTCTGCCATGGGCAGGGACACCTCCCACTAAACCATGCCACCCAAGGCTCTGTCCAATCTGGCCTTGGACATAGTAATAACAATTAAGTTTCTTAGGACATCAAGTCATAAAATATTAGTTTCCTATTTTTGCACACACACGTATCTGTAGTCTGATCTAAAACTTCCATTCACAAAAGCTTTCCCTTTAAGGACAATGTTGTTATTATTACTTTCTTCATTGGCTACTGATTTCTATCTCTCAGTACCTGAATGTCTACTAGAGCATCTGAGTGTACATTAAGATTGAGTGTTTTAAAAACATAAAATTTATTTCCCTTTTCCTCTGTTTTCCTTTGACTTTTTTTTCCTGTGTGTTCTACCTGAAGTGCTTCCAGGAGTGATCCTGTGTTTTCTAAGAAGAGACACTTGCATTCTAAGCTGTAGTTGGAATTTTTGTTAGAAGAGGAACAGAAATGCAAATTACTTGAGCTCATACTGCTTACAGCTGGCTTATTGTTGCCTGTTGTGTATAATGACTATTCAATAGTGGACCACAACTAAGGGTGTAACACCACCAAGCCTCAAATTCAGGTACTGTGACAAATAGATCCTTCATTTCTTTGCCATGTTCCCTCAATAACCAATTGTTTTACTGAAATGGTTCAGACATGGAAATGATAAACACAAAAATCAAGAATTTAGCTCTGTTTTCTTTGTTTCTTCTAAAATTAAAATCCTGATTCTCAAGTGCTGGTCATGTCTCCAGACAGTGCATAAATATCAAAGCCATATTAACAGTTGTGTTTTGACTAGACAAGACCGAGTGAAGTCAAGCTATTTCAAATCTATACCACATACCCATTCAATGCAGGCTGTATCTAAAGCTACTCTCATCAAAAAGTTCTTTTGTATCATCTGCTATACTACAGCAGCAGTGCTAGAATATACCCTAACTTCCAACTAAAGGGCTTAATTCTCCAAGGCATTGCTTTTAAAAAGCATCAGCTCATATGGACAATAACCTTTGGCTAGTTCTAAGTAAACCATTATTTGTAACTTTATTTAACCCTCTTTTTACCCTTATAGTAAAATTAAGCTACTTTTCATATCGTAGCTTTTGTTTTTCTACTGCCAAGGCTGTGCACATAATATGTTTCACATGAGGGCCAGTGACAAAATCCAACAAAAAGAGACATGAGAAATTTTGGTCAAATAATGAGTGAGGTTCTATCTCCCCTAAAGTCACAGCAATGCATCTACATAACACCCATTAATCCTGTGTATCTGCCAAGACCTGTTCTGGCTGCCTTTTTAAGCAAATCTATTTAAACATTGCTCATTTCCATTGCCATTGTCAGTGACTATTCGATCATTTTTCCCAATTAAAATCTCTAGTCATTTTTAGTAACCTGACCCCAATCCTGGCATATTAAAAAAAAAAAACAGTCAAGCCTGCGAGAATGTAAGTTAAAGACTCTTGCCTTCTCATTATTCACATTTTTACTTCTTCGTCTCTGCACTTTGTTTTCTCAGAAACCACACTGCAAACAAAATCCTACAAGTCTTATTCTAAAAATTATTACATACTATGGTGATTAATTCAGGTAGTGCAAAGAAGGAATGTCCCCAGAAGAACATTTCCCCATGCCTTTTCTCTCTTCTGCCTTACTACTTCCATATCTTTTATTTCTTCATTCTTCCTCAACCCAGAAGTCTGCTAGAACAAATTCATTTCCAAAAAATACACACAAGGTCTAAGTCACAGAGACAACAACTTTGTCTTGTCTGTTGTAATAAATCTGTTTCTATTCCCAAACTGAATTAATCTGTGATGACTTAAGAAGCATGTTGGGGTACCTCCCAACCACCTTCTATTATAACAAATGTCAGTTTTACTGTATTCATTCACATAATCATGTGAATGAACTCACCTTATCTTCAGAAACACATTAATTGATACAGCAAAGCTGATTTCCCTCACATTATACACCAGCAGCAGATAAACTTTTGGATACCACACTTACGCAATCACGGAGGATTACAGACTTGACTGCAGCCGCATATATTTACATTTACTCATGAATAACAAGAGCATGTGTTAGAATAATAAAAATGGATCTGATTGAAAACTCTAGAAATGCTTATGTTTGTGGCTCATGTATAGCTTTACATTCATTACCGACTCAAACCTTGATTTCTCAGTAAATAAAAATTTGGAAAAAACCTTTGAAAATAAACAAAATAAACCAAAGAAATAAAGGATTTAAATAAGATGACACAGTACGCAAATATCATAATCCAATTATTCAGATAAAATTGCTGAAAAATGCTAAAAGCGTGAAGCCATTCTGGCAAAAGGCCATAACCATCCTGCAGTAAAACATAAAGTGACAGGAGAAAAATGAGACAGAGCATATGAACAAGCAAAACAAATGGTGCAAAAAAAACCCCTCAAAACTTTCTAATTAAATATTTTCCTTCCTTGAAGAATTAACAGGGTTAGGTAAAAAATTACTATAGCAGGCGAAAGCATGATAAAAGGAAGAAACACAAATAGTGGGAAGAATTGCAGGAATCAAGAAAAAGACCAGTGAAAGAAAAGAGCTATCTCCCAGGGAGGAGAGGCAAGAAGAGCTCTTCAAAAGGAACACATTAAGAAAAAATGCCATATACGGGATAAATTACAACAAACCAGACAGCCTGTGACAGTGGCAAAGTCACATGCAACCTCAGTCTGGAAAAATTATTAGGGTTATGGTTGGAGATATGCTGAAATTTACCTCCATAACTGTTGTTGCACTGCAAAAAATATACAGACTTCATGCTAAGAAAACTTGCTAGGGGATCAATAAATTGTTAAACCATTCCCCCTAATTTAAAATGTTTGCAGTGTCTTATTACTTTCTTTACTGATCTGACTTCAATACCATTACATATTCAGGTCTTATGCAGGTTACTACAGCAATATATACATCACATTTTTATTTGAGTAGCTTCTGTCCTTGTTTGCAAAATGAGTTCTGTGAAAAGAATAATTCTTTATCTTTGTCTGAATCAACATACTAAAAATCACTTATACTTAGCAGGAAAACAAAAGCCATAAGAATCCCAAGGTTTCAGTTTGTTTTCTTGCTCTAGGTCTGTCTAGTATTTTTTTAACACCTCTACATGCAAGAGGGAGAACAAAAACTTTCTTTCTTCCTTATTACTAAATCAAACAGAGCATGGATATGAAAAAATAAGCCTTTCCATCTGAAATAAAATTCAAACCTGCTGGGATTCAACATGCATTTGGCTCACAAAATTTAATCAAAGTCCATTCTGAAATTTCAGAACATTCAAGAGCTCAGACAAGTGAGACACACTTTCTCCACTGTTCTTAGTAGGTTTCCAGCAAAAAACATTACCTGCTTTTATACACTATGAATCTGTCACCATTAAAACTTCTCAAGCTCTTACTTTCCCGCATGATGTTTACATAAGTTACATAGTTATCCCCACTGCTTAAAAAAACCTGTATCCAACCTAAAGATGGTTCATAGGCCCAATATGTATAATACAATATGTATGTTAAAGAAGCCATGTATTGCATATGCTGAGTAAAGTTAAATAAGGTTTTGTATACAGCATTGTTTTCTTGATGAAGTTTTCCTTTGATTTGCAAGTTGGGAATATTTACATTTGGGCCCACCTCTTACTCTTTAGAGGCATGCCATTAAAACCACATAATCTTATTAAAGACCAGAAACAATTCCAGAAATACTGGTAATAAAGGGAGACATTTTCTGTTCACAGATAATTGAAACATGGCACAATAGCCTTTGGTGATGAGACTGGATGCATAATAGAAGGCAAGGGAGCCCTGTGGTTACCATTTACTTGATGTACAAGGCATAATACCAGCTTTTTTCCCTGACAAATAGCTCTTCAGTGTGAACTGGAATAATAATTTAAAAAAAAAAAAAAAAGGCTGGGAAAGGGGGGTAGGGTCTGGGGTTTCTGTGTCAGAGTCCTCACATAACACTTCAAATACCCAGAGGCTCTCATTCTCCTGAATAACAAGGTGCTACTTTTACATATAAGTATTTTTTCAGAATAGAATTATATTTCAAGCACCTTGTTCAAGATCACCTAGGAAAGATAACACTGAACAGATGATAACTCAGATTTCCCAGTTCTGTTCTTTAGTCACAGACTGTCTTTCCTCTCCTCAAATGTCTCCCCAAAGTATACTTTTCATATAGTGCAGGAACTGGTGCTATAAGTCAAAGAGATTCATAATTACAGCCTGTGTTTGACAAAGTACATTGAGGATGTTTGCTCATCTACAAACAAATTTAACTTAGAAGCTAACGAACTATTTTGTTTCATCCAGAGCAGTGCATTTGGAATTAGTCCATGAAATTGTTCTAAATCACATAGCCAGTGAGCATTGTAGAAGGCAATTGGGAAGGAGGAAAGGCAAGCCTTGAAAACCCTGTGAAGCTCTAGGCATCACAAAGAGCAGTGCTTTCAGCTGCAGACCTCTGGCCTCTCCTGGTGTGATTAATCTCACTAATATAGACCTCTAAATGCTAAATATGCAAAAGTGAGCTATGGTTCACACCATGTACAGAGTTTATGGAAGAAAAGTGTATTTCATTTACCTTATGCAAATCTAGTGACATGTCATTACAATAATTTAATATATTCTTCCTCAGACAGAAAGAGGATTGCTTTTTCTTTCCCCTAAGCAAATTAGGATAGATGTAAAACCCAGTTATTCAGCACTTACAGTAATTTCCAATGCTCTATGTAAAATATTCAAGGATCACCTGCTGCAAGCTCAGGAGAGATACAACCCTACTACAAGGAAGTGCTGCAGGACGGTCAGGAGACCTCCTTGGATGGATAAGGAGCTGCTGAGGAAAATTCAAAGGAAATAAGAGGCTTATAAAAGGTGGAAGCAAGGACAGGCGGCCTGGGAAGAATACAGGGATGTTGTCTGGGAAGCTAAGGATCAGGTTAGGGAAGCTAAGGCCCTCTTAGAATTGAACTTGGCTAGGGATGTTAAGGATAACAGGAAGGGATTCTATAGGTACATTGCAAATAAAAGACAGGCTAGGGACAA
>JANRGW010024389.1:0-11345 GCA_024733675.1 Psilopsiagon aymara
CAGAAGTTCTGCTCTACTTTTGCTGGATGACACACCAAAGAACCACACCTGCACAGCCCAAAGGAGACAAACGGCTGATGCAAATGGAAAACAATGCAGCAAAAGGAAGTAATTCTGTAAGGCAATCACTTTGTTCTTTCAGGGGCTTTTTGGGGTACCTTCTTTCCATAGAAAGTTTCCATTACAGTTATTTAAATGAAACGCGTGTACATTTTTGTCTTCAAACCCATGAGGTTGCATAGCAGGAGATCTGGTAAAATCAGTACGACAATACATAGAATTGTGCACAGGTCCAGGTTCTTCGGTCAGAAACAGAGAGATCGCAAGGAATGCCCCTCGACAATTAGCGAGTTACCTGAAAAGGCTTCAAGATACCATTTAGCAAAGTCACTGCAGATGTTTGGTGGTTGCAAAACTGCAAGCATGTGAAAAGCGAGAATCCAAAGGTATCTGCACACACCCATACACCTTCATGGGATGGGGCAAAACGGGGAAAGGGAAGAGTTGAATGAACATTTGGAAATCCCTCCACTAAGAGTCATCCCATCACTTGAAACACTGCAAGGCTGGAGAAACATCCTCACGCTATTGGGCTGGAAACACTTTTCCAGGATGCAGATTATCATTATCATTGTCTCCATTTGGGGCTCCAGCAGCATTTCCTCAGACATGGAGGAAAACACCACCACAAAGAGGAGTGAAGCCCGAGTAAGACCTTCAAACCTCAGTCTATGCCTCCAAGCGATTTTCACTATGAGGATGCTGAGGCGCTGGCACAGGTTGCCCAGAGAGGCTGTGGCTACCCCATCCCTGGCAGCGTTCAAGGCCAGGCTGAATAGGGCTTGGAGCAACTTGGTCCACTGGATGAGCTTTAAGGCCCCTTCAAATCAAATCACTCTGTGATTCTATGATTTTGGGATGTCTGTGCCTTCCCCCAAGCCTGCAGATGGCTGAATATTAAAGCAGCTTTTGCTTCCTGGCACTGTGCAGCAATGCAGTGGCATGAACACAGCATATAAAAGCCCATTTCTGCAGAAGATTTACAATCCACCTATAAATCCTCGAAAGGGGTTAAATAACACACGTTTCTTGTGGGAAAATGACTCACAGGAAGGATGGCAACAATGCACTGCTATAAAATATTAAACATAATCGGTCTCTCTGCCCTGGACTGAAAGAGTAGAAACCAAGGTAAGTGGACCTGTGTTTTTCTCCTGGTTCTCAAAGTCACTAATGGCCCTGTGGGTCTGTGAGCAGATGTCAGCAGCGTACTGCAGGCGCTGCAATTTACTCGCTGCAAATTATTGCCTGGCATTTAATTAACATTTTATGGTGGCGATTCCCATCAGCTTCTCCCCACAGCACCGAACAGAACAGTCTGAAAAGTGGATCTGTGGGAGCAAAGAGCCCAGCTCGTCAATAACGTACTGGAGCCCCAAAAGAGGAAAAGAAAGTGCATGGTAAGAGGGTTGGTGATCTGATGTAGGGGCCCCACGGTGCGGTTCCCAGCACTGACGCCTGCTCTGAACCAGCCTGAAGTTGACTGGAGGGTGAGCCCAGTGCATGGATTGTGTTTTAATGCTTGGACTCATGGAGGGTCACACAGCATCCCTTCAGGAACACTGGATGGAAGAACCAGACTCAACAGTTCAATTGTCCAGCTTGGGAGGAAAGCACTTTTACTATAAAAAGCTCTTTATGTGATGTTTCATTCCCCATATCATGGAACAATCCCAAGCTGATGGCAGGATCTGTCCACATAATGAAGACTCCTCAATAATTTGTGCCTTTTTTTAACCTAAAACAATGAATTACTTGCTCCCACCATAGCAGTGGGAGGCACCAGGGAGATGGATGGACTGACATACCCACTGCTTGTAGTGGATGAAACAGAGACACTGGGTCTTCTCGGTCCCAGTCTGCTGCTCCATGCACTCCACCATGCCCATAGCTTGCACAGTGTCAGCTAGGGGCTGGATGGGAGTAGAAGAGCCATCTTTCCTCCTGTCCTACATATTTTTCCAGTGGCTTCCATAAAAACCAGTAACTAAAAGTACAAGTATTGGAGACTCGGCAGTTCTGGGGCTTACACCCAAGCCAACTATCCCAGAGGTTCTTGAAGTGATGAGGTGTGCAGAGGTCTGGTCCCACAGATGCCGCTGGCAGTAAAGGAAGAAGAAAAACCCATAAGTATCATGAGATACCTCCTGAATCATGGACCCAGTGATCCCGAATCCATGAACAAAACGATACAGCCAAGGAAGGAAACAGCCATATCCACAAAAGCTGATGCTTGATAGCACCAGATTATCCCAAACCTCAGTGTCCTTCTACCAGTTGAGGCCACCCTTAACCCTTCCAAAAGACGGGGGAAAGCTAAAAAGCAAGACAAAGCAACCTCAGCTGCTTGTGTGCTTAGAAAAACTGCCCTCCTGGTACCTGCAGACATCTGCTGGGAGCCCCGAAGCACAAGACCCAAGGAAAATAGAGTTTTCATGTGACATGAGATGCTAACTACAACAATGGCAACCCCTCTCTGTCCACAGCAAGAGGAAACAGAGGCTTTTGCGCACACCAGCTCCAGGGCCAGGATGCATTAAGACTGTCATCTGCCTAACGGCTTGCAGTACTGAGGAAAACACAGCTCTTAAATAAAGGCTTAAGACTAAGAGCCTCTGAAGACCTGAAATACCAAGGCAAAGGCAAGGCAGATATTATCTCCTCACCAGAGTCTCAGAGGTTAACACAGGCACTGCTGAGCTGCTCTAAACAAAGCTGCAAACCTCCCTCCTAAAGGTATCTGCTGATGCTTTACCTCCCTGTGCAACTGCTCTGGAAAGTCAGGGGAGACAGAGCTGGAATGATGGATGCAAAATTAAAAGCTCAATAAATAATTAATTGCTGAGGTCATCAAATTGTATGGATCTGTCCATCTCACTCCCTGCTCTCCTGTTAATCAGAGGAGGCTCTATTTCAATGGTGGGTGAAGTGGTCCTGGAAGAACCATCATTTCTGCACACTGCTGCCATGAAGCTCGTACTGGGTGCCATACAAATCAATAGTCATAAATCATTTGCTGAATGCTGTGAAGACTTTCAGAGTGTTAAGCAAACAGAATGCCTCCAGAGATCCCAAAATAAAGTGAGAGGCGAGTTGGAGTAAATTATTAAGGTAATTATTAAAATGCAAAACATCAAATATGTATAGCATAGACAAAACCTCCCTTCCTCTTTCCGGTATCAGCCTCTCCACAAATAACAATGAAAAGGAGCACTCTCAAGCACCACAAATAAAATATATGGCAGACATGAAAGCTCGTGAACCTACCTCGCCTCCTGGCCCCTATAACCCTTTGTTTTCCTCCTGTCCATGTGCTATCGCCCTGTGATGGTAAGCTCCCTGAAGCTGAGACCACATGGCCAGTTTGTCGGATACATGCAATTTCTGGTATGGGATGGTGATATTCTGGTTATGAATAAGTGATTAATGATACTGAACAAGAGCCTCCAGAACGACACAAGTTCATCCCATGGGAGATGCGTTGCAAAGCTTGTTGCATTCTCCAGAGACAGGCTGCTGAGCAAGGTGAACTGATGTGATTGAGCATGTCAGGTCCTTGTGCTTCGAGAAGCAGCAGTGGCATAATCCAATCTCTGGACTGGGTTAGATCAGCTCCTTGACAAGGAGTAATGACACCCCCAGTATGTGAAGCACAGAGGAGAAATAAGAGGTTTATTTCTACAACAAAGAAGGAACTGGGGAAATTCAATCATTCAAACTGTAATTTAGTGAGGGTTAATAGTTAATGTTTGCACAGAATGCCAGTTCTTCACAACCTCATGCAAGCACCCAGGACCAGTCTGCTTTGTGCTGCGCCTACAAAATGAGCTTTTAAAGATCCACAGAAGCTGCTTCCCAATTTGTGAACACTGTTGTTTCCATATCCATACAGAAATGTCATGTTAACTGGAGGAATGCCATGCTACTTGGTTAAGGACAGCCCATGAGTATCACTCCACTACTAATACATTACAGGAGGAGAAGACAGCACTGGTGGGGAGCTGCAGCAGTAGGATGAACATCCTCACTGCTCCCTTTGGACACAGGACTACAACAGCCTTGGGTGCACAGGCTGCATGGTGTGGGAAGTGCACACTCCAGCTGCACGAGACCCTCTCCCTGCCGTAATAAACTGTATGCTTTTCTCCCCAGCTCATGGAATCCCAGCCTGGTTTGGGTGGGAAGGGACCTTAAAGCTCATTCAGTTCCAACCCCTGCCCCAGAGCTGGACCAGGACTGCAGGGGGGGTCTCTCCAGAGCGCAGCAGAGGGGCAGAATCCTCTCCCTGCTCTGCTGCTCATGCTCTGGGGGTGCAGCCCAGCACGCAGGGGGGTTCTGGGCTCAAATGCACATTGAATGGGTCATGGGAAGCATCTCCTCACCCAACACCCCGGCATGTCACCTACACCTCACTGCACATGAAGCTGTGGCACAGAAACTCCGGTCTTTGTGGAGCAGCTCCTATTTGGAGGTGGCTCCTCCAGCAGCAGCAGGTCCAGGGGCTCTCCCACCACATTTCCCACCCTGTGCATAGTGCAAGGAGATGCTCCCATATCCAGGCACCGCGGCACATCATCATCCCAAATCCAGCCTCAGCCATGCGGAGAAGCCATGCCAGTCTACTGATGGCTAGTGGAGCCATTTGTTGCCACAATGGAGTAGGACACCCGTGAATAGGTCTAAAAAACCCCTATCACCATATACATACATCTGTAACTTCACGTATTTCTCTAAGATCATCCCAGCTATCTTCAAATTTCTTTCCTCTTCATAATAAAAGCTAGCTGATGTTATTTTTTTTCATTAAGCACCATCAGACAACACAGCACCAGAATTCAAGCACCAAACCTCCCCTTTTCCACTATCCTGGGTGCTCCTCTCTGCCATTTCACTTCAGCTGTTTCTCAACTCCATTAGAAACACAGCCAATAAAAATCTCCTGAATACACTGTTCCCAATTAAAGTGAGTCCTTATGAAACCAGTGTCACAGCCACTTGCTTAATATATTTCTCCCTTGAAGAACTTCACAGTGTTTCCTTGATGAACCCCCAAGCATAACAGTTTCCACAGTGATTACAGAAAAAGCAGCAGCGCCAGAAATAACACCGTTCAATGGAAAACATCCCCTGCGCCTGCTCTCACACATGCACACACCCAGAGCACAAACGGGCTCATTGGCACTGGGGACGAGTCCTCTCCGTGACAGCCCAAGCACCGAGTAGCCACTGCAGTGCAAATGTAAGCGGAGATGGAAACTGAATCAATATATCACTTTTTAAGCCTTGGGGATTGGACATGGGCAGGTACCTTCTACACACAGGCACGCAACAGCATACTCTTGAATAGAGATAGAAACCAGTCTACCCAAATACCACATTCCAAAAGCAGCTTTCTTGAGTACAAGATGCAAAATATGTTACCCAGCAAAGTGGGACAGAATGACCCCTCCAGATGGTGTGTCCTGTCCTATGAAAGGCAATCTGAGTTCTGCCACCGACCTGGTGTAAAAGCAGGAAAGTACCAAGTACCGGAGCTTCTCTACATCAAACCCCCCCACTTCAGCACTCACGTTCATTCAGTTATCTGAGGTCTGAGGCATGCAAAGCTGCAGTTCCCATTCACATGAAACTCTGGGGGCTCCCACTTTGCTCTCCTCACTCAGGCTGTGGGCAGCCTGTTCTCAGTATGTGGACAGATGGAGGCTTTGGCTGTCTCCACTGCTTCTGGGACTGGACTGACCTAGAATCATAGAATCCCAGAGTGGTTTGTGTTGGAAGGGACCTTAAAGCTCCTCCAGCTCCAACCCCTGCCATGGGCAGGGACACCTTCCACTGGAGCAGTTGCTCCAAGCCCCTGTGTCCAACCTGGCCTTGAGTACTGCCAGGGATGGGGCAGCCACAGCTCCTCTGGGCACCCTGTGCCAGTGCCCACCGTCTAGTGGAAGGTGTCCCTGCCCATGGGGCTGGAGCTGGATGACCTTTAAGGTCCCTTCAAACCCAAACCATGCTGTGATTCTAAGATTCCACATGACCAAATTACTGTTCACTTAGAAAGGTATCGCTCTAAGATGGACAAAATGAGTTCAGAAAGCAAAAATCCCAAATAAAAACAGCTAACGATGCCCAGCTTAGGCTCTCTTCTGACACGTTTTGTGCTTAACATGACTGACACATCCACAGCCAGAAGGCTCCCAGGACCAGCAAGATACAACCCTGACTGCCAGCAAAGATTTCCAGCTCAGAAGAAGTGGGATTTGAGGCTTTCTGTTGTATTCCCACACTTCATTTCTGCCTTTACACCTGTTTACTTAGAAAGATTTAACTGCGGGTTTAACATTTTGGCAATCCATTTCCAGGCTTCAGAATAAGTTTGAATTCTGATGAATGCAAATATGAACACAAAGTATTTGCTAACTTTGCAGCAAATCCCTGCAGGTGGATGACAGATCAAAACACACAGGCAACAGACCATGTCTATGGCAATGAGTTACAGCCAGAAGTGAAAGGCAACTACATTCCATGGAGAACAGAAGGCAACCAAGTCCTCACCTGGGACTCTCCCTTCACTTCTTTAAAGACCTAAACCCTGCATAATGCATAATAAAACCAACACTGCAGGCTTTTTCTTCAGCAGAGCAGCAGCACTGCTTAGGGTTATGAAAAAATCCTTCACTTTGGCAGCAATGGTTTCAGCCTTCCTCGCTCAACTGAATGCAAACGGCGCCATTCAGAGCAGGTTTGCAAAAGCAGCAAGGGTTTGGTTTTAATAAATGCTCCTTGAATTAAAAGGATTACCTTCGTAATGATACAAACCACAGCAGTAAACTCATTAGACACTGAGTCATTACTGTAGGATGCTATCAGATGTGAAGATCTAGCCTGTGCTGCTGGCGGCTCTACTTGTATGATGTGAGGAAGATCTTAGGTGATTCTTGGGTCTCTTTTACCCATTTGAGCAGCTTTCTGAGTGGCTGTTGGGCCATCAGTGCTCAAAAGCAATCACCTCCTCAGCCTAGAGTGCCCACGAACCCTAACAGCACATCTTTACCACAGTATGTTTTCAGAGGTATTTGTAGTCATTCACTCTAGTATAGAATATTATCCAAAATAGTATCAATATACCTTTATTTAGCATTTTTCACACTGGTGGAAAACTCTGTGGTGTTTTACAAGCTGCTGAGGAGAGAGTGTGGCAATGCTCCTGGCAGGGAGGGAGGGAGGGAGGGAGGGTATTTTTAACCCCATTTTACAGAAGTGGGAACTGAGGCATGCACTTTTCCACAGGACATTGGCCAGAAACTCTTGCAGGATAGCATCCAGCAGAGCTCCTCACTTCCAGAAGAAGCCTACACTTATTCCAGACTACAGTGGTCACCCTGTTGTGTCCCAGCCAGTTTTCTCATGTAAACAGAGTGGTGCAATAAGGGGAAAGAGTGGTTTATCTTTAGGTTTTGTTAATTTTAGCCTGAGAAAGTCATGAAGGAAATACCTGAGCACTATGCGCAAGTTTTGGGCAGGCAATTAAACACCCAGCTCAACTTCCAGCTCTGAAAAGCTTCACATTCTTCTGCAGGTATCGACAACTATTTTTGCACTTGGTTCTAGCCTGACCTCTCCTTGCACTGTCCTGTTCCAAAGTCAAGCACTCCAAGTCTTCAAAATGAAGGCATTTTTCTTTCAAACATGACCAGAACTCTATTTTCCTCTTAAAAATGTACAAATGCCCAATGCATTTTTGGTGGATTCAAATACACGCAGGAATGCTTTGACCGGCCCCTACCAGCCCTGACACCCCCTGCAACAGAAACCTCCCCATTCAGACCAGCGCTCCAGATGGGATGCCAAGAGACCTCAGATTTGAGTAATCCCTTGGCTGCTTTCACATGTACACAGAATAACTGCTGTGAACAGCAACAGCTCTTCTAAGAAGAGCCACTCCACAAACACCACACAATACTCACCATCCCCTCAAGGAACAGCCATCACCTCTCCATCCTTCCTCACACCCAGCCAGCTCATCACCCTCAACTTGTTCCTCTGCAGCTCATACAACCTGCTGCGCCTGTGATGCCTCCATAGGAGTTTATCAAATTCACTCCCCTGTGGCAATAGGGTGGCAGCTGCAAACCAGCCCATTGCAGTCACAGCACATCCCAGTGCTTTCCAAAACACGTGAACGTACTGAAACGTCTTTATTTTTCATTTCTATTCAACTCATTTTAGCCCCATCTTCAGTTTTCCTATAGCTTTACATTAGTAAATCTCCCCAGAAGACAACAAACCCCAAGAAAACTGAATAAAGGGCAGGAGGGAACACAGGAAACCTGTGGGCAGCTATTTAAAGAGCAGGCAACGCCTCATGGAAAACTCTGAAACACATTGCTGTTAGTGACAAACCCTCTGCATTGGCCCCACGTCACTCACTGTATCCTTTCAGTCCTCACTGCCTCAACCCTGAACAGCAGGGAATGGGGAGAGCCTTTCCATCCAACACCTTTTCCTGGGCATCTCCCAGCCGCATGGGGCAGGAGGAACCAGCCAAAAGCCAAGGGTGTTCCTCCTAAACCCCCTGAAAGCTCCTAGAAGCCCTGAGTTTCACAACCTATTTCGTGAACCCCATTACCCAAATAACAACCACGCATTCACCTTCGCCAGAAGAAAGGGATGGAGACGGCAGCTGCAGTGCAACACAAAACTCTACAGCATTTAACCCAAGACTTATTTTACCATGTTACGTTTGGGGTGCAGGAGCCCAGTCATAGACTTATCTAGTTGGCTTTTAACCCCAAGACCTGAATCAGGAATACAATCAGATCACAAGACCGCTTGGGTCCCTTTATCATCACTGGCTCACAGTTCGCTATGGTGTTGATGATAGACAGGGCTATCAAGAGAATAATCAAACAAGTGAAGACAAAGAAGACCAGTCCATGTATATCTGAGACTTAAATTCACTAGTAATTCTTCTGAAAAATGACAGAAGATGGTTATAGAATTAAGAGTTTTGTCTGTTTCGTGCCTTTTGAGTTCTGCAAAGGAATGAACAGCCCTTGAGAAGAGACCATCTAAGCAACGCAGAGGCTAGATTTCAATCTGCACGTAGGAGCATGGCAGTAAAGAATTCAGGGAACCAGGTTTGCTGGGAAAAGAGCCAGGCTCAATTCCACTGGATTCTCCTGAGGTTTCCCCTCTACACTGCGCCACCAAATGAGGACTCAGCAAACCTCTTCAGGTCCCGATGCATCTGAGACCACATTAGCAGAGAAACCCAAATCCTATGTCTGAATTCAGCTGGATTCAGCCAATTTCTGACACACCTTGCCTTCCTGCCTAAAATCTGTGGGTCTAATGGAGAAGCAGAAATAATTGAAACCCCACAGCCTCTCAGGGCTGCAAAGCCTGAATAACGGTTTAATGAGAAGGCGACCCTCCAAAGTCTGAGGAAGGAAGAAGGAAAGGTCTGGATAAGTGGCTTGGAAAAGGCAACTTAGGATCTGGAGACTGAGGAGCTGCTGAAACTGAAAACCTCATTTGCACAAGAAAGATTTTCATATCATCAATGTATAATGAAGTTTCCCACCATGCTGAAGACGCTCTGCTCTGAGCTTGTGCCAGTGGCTGACCCCCCTGCTCGCTCCTACAGCCCTGCAAGGCTTTGTGCCCGTGTGAGATGGTACATGGGTGTCAAGGCAATGAGGAACAAGCAGTCCATGCTTACAGCAAGTCCATTTTGAGAAGGTAGGAAAGCTTGATCTCATGTTTTCCTGTTAGCTATCCCTGCTTCAAAGTGGCTGAGCACTTCCCAGAACTGCCCCCAGACTGAATTTTCCGTGCAACAAAAGGGCTACAAAAATACTATTTGGATGTATTTAAATGGTTTAAATACTGTTCCTCTAAGGGAAAAGGCTTCTCAGAGGATTTCCACGTGGTTAAGGCTCAGGAATGCCTCTGCTCATCTCACTGAGCTCTGACAGTGGTTTCCTCACCTTACTCTCCTGCACGTGCAATCCCTGTTCACCTCTTCAGAAAGCTCAAAAGAGTGGGCAGTATGGAAGAGCCAGCGCTACACGGGCTAAACACAGCCTGGACTTCCCAAGGAGGAGGGGTTGGGCTTAGTTCAGGGCTTTGCAAAGAAAATGAGGCAGTGGAGAGGATAAGGAAGATTTATTGCACATTTACTTTCAGCAAATGTTTTTTGAATGACTGAATAATCCCTCAGTCCCTTGAACACGGGCCCTCCCTGACACACAATGCGTCTTTTGACGCTCATTAAAAGGTTCACCTTATGCAGGCATGTAATTAGAGCCCGGCAGGATAAAAATCTCCATTCTGATTACTGCACCGATTATAGGCACCCAGATCCCAGCTGACTGTGCAAAGCCGGCCTGGGAAAGCCCATTCTGTTGCATTCAAGTCATGGCACAGCGGGAGCACTAATCACAACTGTCCTCATGCAAGGTGGTCTCGGTAGAGCCCAGGAGGGGGAGCACCAGTGAGAAATCGGAGCAGATTAACAAGCCAAAAGTGGGAAGAATTCAGCAAAGTGTAACGGGCAGGATGGAAAGCACAGTATCCCTGCATCCCAACTGGCCCCACTGCCTGCTGAGCCCGGCAGAGCTATCAAGATCTACTAACAAGCAGCTTCTTTAAAATCAGAGGCAATAATGTTGAATGTACATTTTAAATCAATTGCTTTCTTTTCCAGAGGGTCTGGGGGCTTTTTCCCCTAAGTTTGAACGCCCTTGCCAAGAAATCAACCGCTTTAAAGTGCTTTAGGGGACGGCGAGTCTGCTGAAACCCTTTCTGCATTCAACACGTGCAGCCAAATGCGGCCAGAAGTTATGCCGGGAGCGCTCCTCCGAGCTCGGAGCCAGCAGGAACCTCGGTGAGGAGGGGAGCCGGGGGGAAGGCAGCTTTCCTAAGGCAGAAGGAGCTACCCGATGGGGCCATGGGACTTTGCCAGTGACGTAGGGCAAGGGAGTTCCCAGGAGCCCCTCATTAATGACTTGCCACCCAATGAACAGGCCGGCGGCGGTGATTTCCCCAGCCGGGATACACTTCCCGGCTCTCTCCGATTACTGCTAACCCACCCATGTCAGCGCTGCCTTATCCCTGCAGCCCGGGAGAGGTTTCTCAACAGCGCTTTTGTTGGGAACTTCAGAATAAATCTGATTTGCGAGAGCGTTTCTCCAGGGACTCACCCCACCGGATCCCTCGGTAGTCCCCCACATCCGATCACGCTCACACACGCTGCAGACTGCCCCAGCTGAACACTGAGCTATTCT